>PVJO010020042.1:0-32903 GCA_004026905.1 Hystrix cristata | reverse complement strand
AAAATGTTTTTTTAAAAGCCTTCAAAAAAAAAATAAATAAAAGCCTTCAATGGCTTGCCCTTTCATCCTGAAAAAAACCCAAAATTTTCACCATGATCTGCGGGGCCCTGTGTGATCTGGCACCCTCTACTGCTCTGGTTTCATTTCATTTCCTCGCTCCAGTCCAGCCACAAAGAAATTCTCCATGTTCCTTAAAGGTACCTCACCTACTCTGACCTTAGGGCCCTAGACATGCTTCCTCTTCTGCCAAGAAGCTCCTCCCCTAGGTATGTGCGCGGTATTCCCTCACCTCTTTTAGGTCTTCACTCAAAAGCCACCTCATATAAAACTGCAATTCCAAGAAAACATCTCTTTTGCCCTATCCTGCTCTATTTTTTTAAATCACCATTCAACACACTATATTTATTAATCTTTTTATTGTCTGTCCTCTTCTTTGCCTGTTTTGTTCACTGCTCTAGCAACGAGACTAGTACTCAAATATTTATTGGACAAATAAATAACCCTATTAGTATTTGTATTTAACATATAAGGAAACCAAGATTTAGAGAAGTTATCAATCTCATCCAAGTTCATGTAAGTAAGTGACATAACAACACTTGAATAACAGGGGCTGGGGATTTAGCTCAGTGGTTAGAGTGCTTGCCTTGCAAGCACAAGGCCCTGAGTTCGATCCCAAGCACCAAAAAAAAAAAAAAAAAGACTTGAATAACAACAACAAAAAAAGATCTGAATCCAGCTCTCTCATACCACATTTCAAATTCTTGGTCACTGCACAATACCTCCACAGTATATCCATATTGTTGAAAACTCTATCACCAAATATGAAGAAGTCCACGATAAACTGAAAATGATCAAAATGCAAACTAACACAGGCAGTATGACCCACTTTTTGTTCAGAAAAACAAAATGTGTATGTACATTTGGCTGAGACACATGAAATATGATTGGAGGGGGTACTGGGGATCTAACTCAGGGCCTAGCACTTGCTAGGCAAGCACTTTACCACTGAGCTAAATCCCCAACCCGAAATATGGTTTTTAAAAAAAATATCTTGACCAAGTCTGTGTGTGGTGGTGGATGCCTGTAATCCCAGCACTCAGAAGGCTGAGGCAGGAGGATCACAAATTAGAGGCCAGCCTGGCCTACAGACCAAGACTCCGTCTCAAAAAAACAAAAAGTATTGACTAAGCTTATAGAGCTAGAAAGTAAATAGCACACAGGCACACCATGGTCAGGATTCAGCCTTTATTTCCACTCACTCCCAGCTTTCGCTTCACACTCCAGTAAGGTAAAACTGCTCATAGATCCCCACTTGCTGACTCACACATCCACGCTTTTATATAGGAGAGGTATAGTTTGTTGGTTAAAAGATTGAACCCTGGAATCAGTCAGGCCTGGATTTAATCCCAGCTCCATCTCTTACTAGCTGTGTGATCACGGACAAGTTAAACTCTCTTTAAATTTCAGTTTCTTTATTATAAAATGGGGATCACAATGTTAGAGAAGGATTAAATGAGGCAATACATGTAAAGTGCTTCACCTAGTTTCTGGCACACAGTGAATAATAACAGACTAGTTACTTTATTAATGGCTCACGTTATTTTCTCTGCCTAAAAGGCTTTCTTCCCTTTCCATTTAACCTGAATTCCTACAAATCCTTTATAGATCCAACTTAAAAACTGCATCACTTAAAACCTTTGCCTTTCTTTCCTCTCAGGCAGTTAAATGCTTTCTTCAATGCTATTCCTGTATCTTATCACTTCTACAGTAATTGCTTTTACCTATGCATCTTTGTCCTCTATTTATGAAGTTCTTGAAATCATAATCAATTTCTTATTCATCCCTAAATTCCTGGTAGCTAGGAAAAGTGCCTAACAGTAGTGTTTAAACTGAAAAGGGTCTGTGTACATATCCAATTTAATTTCAAATTGTGTTCTTCCCATTACACCTCACTTTCTCCCCTCTACTCTGATGGGCATCAACTGCTTCTGATCAGGTAGCATAACTTATGAAAAAAATTGCTGCCTTAATAACAGACACCGAATTTAAAGTACCCAACCAAACACTGTTCAGAGAGACCTTTTAATAAGAATTTATGGGACACCCATTCTCCTCCTACCCAACCCATCTCCAGACTTAGCTCAGACCCGAAAAAGGCTGCCCCGAACCCCCCGGGAACTCACATTTCAGAGGTATTTCTCTCTCATGCACAACGGTGAAAGGCAGCTTCCCCTGGTCGTCCAGGGGTACTGAATCCCGGGTAAACACGACAGTGACGGGCACCATGAGCCGGAGCTGCGGGAAGGAGCATCAGGGCCATCGGCTCAGTCTCCACCTCGCCGGTGGGCTGCCCCGAGCCCTCTCCCACCGAGGTCTCACCTGCAGGGCATTCAGCCCACTGATCTGGGAGTAAGGCAACGGCGCCCGGTACGTCTCCGTGGTCTTCCACCAGAGCGGCAGCCCCAGCACAATGGCCACCGCAGCGAAGAAGAGAGCGGCGCGCTTGCCCCGGACAACCTCTGGGGACACCGGGGGACCGACTGAGGCGCGGGAAACGGGCTCGGCGGCCAGCTCCTCCCCGGACGCGGAGGAGCCCGGACCACCGGTCCTCAGAGACCCTCGGCCCGCATTCGGAGAGATTCCCGTGCGAGGGGCCCTGGCCCAGGTCTGAAGGGATCCCGTCTGAAGCGACCCCCCGACCCCCAGTCTGCGCGATCTCCAGCACACCTCTGTCCCACCCCCGCATGCCTCCTTCACAATCCCAGGGCGGCAGCTCCCACCCACAGCTCATCGCACCTAGGTCGGTAGCCGCGGCCCCGGAGGCCGCCATGCTCGCTTCCGGCTGCTCGCGGCCGCCAGGGGGCGGGGTTGCGTATGCTTCCCCCAATCAGAAACTTCCCAACGAGGGGGCGGGACCACAACTGCGATCACCGCCCATCCAGAGCTGCACTGCGGACGCAAGCGGCGCAGAGCCGCTGGGCGGAGTGGAGCCGCGCTGCGAGTTTGAAAGGTTGCCCAGGCCCAAAGAGGCGGTCGAGGGACGGTGGGTTTCGGCACTGTTGGAGTAATCTTGACTAACCCCAGCTTCCCTGCAGAAGAACACATTCCTAGCTTCACAGATGAAGGGCTCAAACTCTACTGGTTTTTTGTGGGGGGAGGGGTGCTGGGAATCGAACTCAGGGTCTTGCTGTTGCTAGGCAAGCGCTCTACCGCTTGAGCTAAATCCCGAGCCCCCACTCTACTTTTGCTAGATAGTATCTGGGCGACCGGGGGCTCTCGGAGGCTCTGTTTTCAAATCTGAAAAATGGAGACGTTTAGAAATGGGGCCTCGCGCATAGAGTCTGCCACACACGGGGAAGCCTTCAGATGTCAGCTGTCATTGTTCATCATCCCTGTCCTACAGCTCCTCTTTCGGGTGCCGGTCTCCTCAAGCCTCACACTGAGGCAGCAAACTAGCCCCTTTTTATTTTATTTATTTATTTATTTATTTTGGTCCTGGGTGTCGAACTCAGGGCCTTGTGCTTGCAAGGCAAGCACTGTAACCGCTGAGCTAAATCCCCAGCCCCCCTTTTTAACATGATTGGTTATACCAGTATTTTTATTTGAATTCATTTCCAATTTGGAAAAGTCAGGGTACTTAACAGACTTGAAAACTCTACCAGGCATAGTGGCGCACGCCCGTAATCCCACCACTCAGAAGGCTGAGGCGAGAGGATCGCTGCTACTTGGAGACCAGCTGAGGATGCAGAGTTCAAGGCCAGCCTGGAATACATAGGAAGACCCTGTCTCAAAAAACCACAAGACAACAAAAAGCCTTGAAAACTCAGGAGCACGGGCTCTGGATCCTAATCACTTGGTTTCAAATCATGGGTTCACCTATGACCTGAATTACTTTCTGTGCTTCTCTGCCTGTTTCCTCATATTAAAATAGGAATGACCAGGTGTGGTGGCACACACCTGTAACCCCAGCTACTACAGAGGCCACAGCAGGAGAATTGCAAGTTCCAGGCCACCCCTAGCAATTTAGCAAGACTCTGTCTCAAACAATAGTCGGTGTGGTGGTAACACGCCTGTAATCCCAACACTTGGGAGGCTGAGGCAGGAGGATTGCCTCGAGTTCCAGGCCAGCCTGGGCTACATAATGAGTTCAAGGCCAGCCTGAACTACATAGCAGGACCTTGTCTCAAAAAAACAAAAACAATATAAAGGGCTGGAGATGTAGTTCAATGGTAGAGCACCACTGGATTAGATCAAAAATAAAATAGGGATAATAATAGTAGTGTTTGTTCTATAGAGTTGTATTGAATGAGTTAATACATACTGGGATTAGAACATGGTGTGGCAAGAGCATATAGAACGTGGAAGTGCTGGGTGAAGGCATCTCTGTTTTGTGTGTTAGCTATTTTTGTTATTCAATCAGACCACATTAGGTGGAGCATTGGTGGCCTGCCCAGTTCACACAGAACATACCCAACTTGTTCGCTTATCTTTCCTTTTTTTTTTTTTTTTTTTTTTTGGTGGTGCTGGGGATTGAACTCAGGCCCTTGTGCTTGCAAGGCAAGCACTCTAATCACTGAACTAAATCCCCAACCCCTCTTTCCTTATTTTTGAGTCATATTTGAGACAGGGCCTCACTAAATTATTTAGACTGGTCTCAAACTCGCAATCCTCCTGCCTCAGCCTCCCCAAGTGCTGGGATTACAGGTGTCTGCCACTGCATCCAAGTGTTCTCTCATCATGTGCTTGCTCACACAGACCCAGGTTCTCAGCCTACCTTACACCCCAGCACAGTGATCAGAGTTCAGCATAAGGCCTCATCAGGTCTGCCCTTTCCAGCCCTCAAATTGCATCCTTCTATACCCCCTCTTATTCCAGATGGGAGTGGGCCATTAGCCCTGGGTACCCCCCTTAGCCAAGTAGCCCCCAGAGATGTAGAGGTTTTCCTCACTGGATAGGAGCCCAGGTGCTCCTAATGTGGCAGGCCCTGGTGGAATGTGGCAGGCCCCACAGGGCTTAACACTGCTGAGATGGGTCAAATTCCTGCCTGATCTTATCTCAGCTTGTCCTGTTGCCTCCCTGCTTTAAGCCTTCCACAAAAACCTGCCTTTGGTAGTTGCCCACCTCATTCCACTCCCTCCTTCGGTAGCTGCAGCTTAGTGACTCTGAGGTGGCAGTCCCAGAAGACTGCAGCCCTCCTCACTGCACCACCTCAGCCTTGAACATCAACGGGCAAGAGACCGAGCTGGGAATGGTGACTGGGTGTGCCCCTGTCCTGTAATAAATCTGAAGCCAAGTAAAACTCAAATCCCCACACTCTCCACCTGCACAATCAGAGGGCCCAGAGACAGAATCACCAGAGATCAGAAAGGAGTGGGGATTTGATGTGTAAAACAGACAGACAAAGTAGCATGATTTGCTACCATTTATTTCCTATATGGTACATACTCAAGGCATGAGTCAGGGCTGGTGTACTTCCTTCTCATCCCAGAGAGAGGGCCAGCAAGGAGGCCCAAGGAGAAGCTACACCACCATGGGAAATTATAAGGGCTGGTGGAGGCAGAGGACTACCCAGGCATCCTGCTCAGACTTCTAGCAGCTCTCCTGCCCTCAGGCATGAGGGGCTTCCTGTTCCCCCATCCTGTGGCCCCAGGTGCAGCAATGGGAGAGGAGAGGGAAGGAGAGAAAAAGAAGACAACTTGGTGCTGGGTGAAGGCATCTCTGTTCTGCATGGCTATTTGGCCCTGGCCGTGACTACAGGCAAAAGTAAGTGCAGATGACTGGGCCAAGGGCAGTAGTGTGGTGAGCACACCTCAGTAGGCATGGTTTGCAATATAGAGGGACTGCGCCGCTGCTCCACCATCCTCTCCACTGCCTTCGTACTTGCCCTGGGCTGCGAGCCCATTTACCTGCAAAGGGGGAGGGTGGGGTGAGCAAGCTGAGCCAGCCCATAGGTGTCAAACCCTGCCCACCTGTAACCTCTGGGTGCTCACCCCTACACACACACACACTCCCCCCACCCTGCCTACTGCCTCCGGCTCCCCACCTCAGCCCGCTTAATGAACTCTTCGGTGGCAGCCCCAGCATTGTCCCTTTGCCCTCGCCAGGCATTGAGTGCAGAGGCCTGCAGGGCACGCCCATAGGAGAAGGTGAGGGCCCAGGGCCGTGGAAGGGGACAGCGATTGATGGCATTGAGGTTGAGTGATGCTTCCTCTTCACTCTGACCCCCAGACAGGAAGGTAACCCCTGGAGGAGAGAAGACAAACTGATCAGTCATTCTCTACTTTCCAAGGTAAGGGACTGGGACTCCCGAAGCCCACAAAAAGGGCCCCAGAATGGGCCTTAGAGGTAGGAGCAGGTTAGGAAACAAGGTAGCACCTGGGACAGCAGGGGGCACGGTGCGACGCAGGGCAGTGACAGTTGCCATGGCAATCTCCTCTGGGCTATACTTGATGGGACAGGCATGGCCGGGGGTCACCATGTTAGGCTTGAGCAGAGTCCCCTCCAGGTACACATGATGATCACTCAGGGCCTTGTACACAGCAGCCAGGACCTGGGGATCAGAAGAGGTTTATGAAGGGTCTGGGCTCTAAGCTTCCCTCTAAGCGTAGGTAGGATGGACTGTGGGGATTCAGTCCAGGCTCAGACTTGCAGGCCTGTTCTAGGATTACTGAAAGTGCACTAGGGGACAGTGCCTGTATCTAAACCAGCAAATGCCCTGCCAGGCTGTCCCTAAAGTACGTGTCTGTGCCCAGATGTGGACTCACCTTCTCTGTCACATACTGGCAGCGTTTGAGGTCATGGTCTCCATCAGGCAGGATCTCAGGCTCCACAATAGGCACAATGCCATTCTGTAGGCAAGAGCAGAGTGGCTTGGGAGGGGCAACAGGTGAGGTGGGAAAAGGCCCTGTAACCCTCTCCCCACCAGGAAACCCATCTGGTCACCCAAGCCCAACGCACACACCTGCTGGCAGATGCTGGCATAGCGGGCCAGCACATTGGCATTCTCCAGAATGGCAAGTGCTGAGGGTGTGCGCTCACTGATTTTCAGCACACAGCGCCATTTGGCAAAGTCAGCACCATCCTTCTTGTACTGAGCACAGCGTTCGGACAGCCCATCCAGCCCTGTAGGCACAGCACCAGCCTCATCACCCCACTCCTCTCCTGCTCCCATCAACCACCTACCACCTCCTTGGCCCTGAAGCCGCCCACTGTGTACCTTGAGTGGTGGTTTCACCATCAGTCCCAGCCAGAGGCACTACACCCTTGTCCACCTGCAGGGGGAACACAGGCAAAGGCTTGACCCCAGGTAGGATTCTCCCTGCCTCCCCTCCTACACACACCTATTTCCACAGCCAGCCCCAGTTAGGGCTGGGGCTGCACCTTGATGCCCACGACGATGCCCTTATCCTGGATGGTTCGGACAAAGGGGACACCGTCATCATCTTTCTGGTAGAGTGTCTCGTGGAAGAAGATGACACCGCCGATGCACTTCTTCACACGGTCATCAGCACTGAACAGGACCTGGCGGTACAGCCGGCGGTTCTCCTCTGTGTTCTCCACCCCAATTTGGCTCAGCCTCTTGGCCATGCTGCCTGCAGGCAAACAAAGTGGGGACAGCCATTCTCCTTGGTCAGGGCTCCCCGACTCCTCTACTCCCTACCACCACCACAGGACCCTACCTACCTACAGATTCATCTGCAGCCAGAATCCCTTTGCCCGGAGCCACAATCCGGAGGGCAATATCAGACAGTTCCTTCTTCTGCTCCGCAGAAAGGGCTGGGTATGAGTGGGGCATGGCGACAGCTCCCTGGAAGAGAGACAAGATAGAAAAACTAGACGCCACCTACTACCTCCTCTGCTTCGTCTCCCGGCCAAATGAGCCAAATGCCCTCCTCCCCTAAACACGGCAGTCCTTGGCATGAGTCCTGGGCATCAAAGTGGCACCAATCTCTCTGGCAGCTAGCAGGCCTGCGGCCCCAGTTCCCACATCTCCTTTTGTCCCTGGTGGGCACCCTTCCCAGCCTGTAGGAAAGATGCAAGATGGGGGTGGGGAGGTGAGCAGCCCTGAAGCTACAGGTCTTATGAAACTGTTGCCTACAGCCAGGCATGGTGGTGTACGCCTGTAATTCCAGCACTTGGAGGTTGAACTGGGAGGCTCGCTGAGACTCTGAGGCCTGAACTACACAGCGAGATCCTGACTCAAAAAAACTAAAAACACTGTTGCCCAGTTAAGGGCACCAGTCCTTCTTTCATTAAATTTGGCCCTTCTTGAGGTGGGTATAAACCTTGCTCTTCCCAGCTTCTCTCTTCTGCAGCAGGGCCCTTAGGGAAAGCTCACTTATTCCAAGGCTTCAGAATGAGGCAAAGGTACTTATCGCAGGCAGGATAAGAAGTAGGAATGGCACAAATAACAGTCACAGGCTTCCTATACTGCACACCTGCCCGCCTGTGCCTGTCAGTTAGGCTAAATTAGGTGCGAAGATCGGGGGAAGTGACACCACCAGGTCATCCAGTGCCCAGAAGCACTTCCTCTGTATGGAGGGACATATGGGAAATAGGGAGCATTCAACTCAGACACCCAGGGGAGAGACAGAGGCAGGGATTCAAGGCTGAAAGGAATGAGTAGAGAGCCTGAGAACGGAAGGGAGAGCCACAGGAGGAGGAGGGAGACAGGGGGGATGATGGCGATGGTCAGCTGAACAGTCAGGAAGAAGGACCTAGACCTGGGGACAAAGAAGGGAAGAGAGCCGGAGAGAGACCTAGCCTAGAAGGAGCAGAAGTAGCCTGAGATTAAAATGGCTTGGATGGGGAAAAATAAATAAATAAAACGGCTTGGTTGGGAAAGACTAATCCAGGTTAAAAAAAAAAAAATCCAGGCAGTGGAATAAGATTTGGGATTGGAAAACAGTTCCAGTTGACAGCGGGGAAGCAGGGAAGCAGGGAAGCAGGGGTGGAATGAAAGAGGCTGAGCTGTGGGGCGTCCCGGACAGAAAGGAGCAAGGATGTCAGGAGAGAACCTAAAAGGCACACCCAGGAAGTCCCGGGAGCAGGGCAAGGATGGCAGGAAGGAGCCCAGGAGAGGAAGCGTAGATGCTGAGCGGCTCCTGCCCGGCCAGCAACCTTACCTGCGTGCAGCCAGTTACCAGCAGCAGCCACAGGCGCAGCTCAGGCTCGGGTCTGCAACTGCGGCGGCTCAGCCCTGCCTCGGGTTAATGAGGCTGCGGATGCCGCAGAGCTACGTGACTCTCCAGGGGGCGGGCCCTGCACCTCCCCCCGGGCCCGCGCCTCGCCAGGACTGGTCTGGGGCAAGGCTACGCCCACGGGGGCGGAGCGGCGAGGTGGAGTGACTCCCCTGCCGTGACCCTCCAGGCCGTTGGGGGACTGTCTCACTCCCACCTAGAGGCAGGAAAATGGCTTTGCTTTCCTCTCTGCCACGTGCAGAACACCGTGCTGGGGGTTGGGATTAACTCTGGTCTGGTGACGAGGAGCACCCCCCCCCCCCGAGAGTTACAGCAGGTGGGTAAGTGGGGCGCAGCGCCAACAGAATGCCCATGTTCGACGCATGGAATGATGAACTGAGTTCTCTGTCCTCAGCCCCAAGTTCTCCAGAGCCAACCCCCAGGGGGGATGGGGGAAAATAAGAGAATGGAGCCTACTCTGTTCCCCCCAGGCCATGAGCCAGGGAACAAGCAGTCCAGTGCCCAGAGTATTTGGAGGAAGCAACAGAAGGGAGGGCAGACGGCCACGGCTCTGGATGCAGCAGGAGGTAGAAAGAAATGTATGAAGGATGCCCAGCCTGAAGGCCAAATTCCCTTTTCTCTGACCTCATCCACTCCCTCCCACCCAAAAATAAGATTCAGTGAGCTTGAAGAAGTACATTAAATACACTTTATTTAAATAATATTAAACATAATTGGCTCTAGGCCAATTGGTCCTACTGTTGGGGAGAGAGGGTATTGCAGGTAATAAGGGATGAAGGAGAATCCAGCTTCAGTTTCTTTTTTCTTTTCTTCCTTTTTGATTCAGGGTCTGTGTTGCCCGAGGTCGTCTTGAAGTCCTCTGCTGAGTAACTGGAACTATAGGCACACACCACTGCCATTGGCTACTTTCTGTTTCTTAGCTCAGAAATTCTAGCAATCCTTGTAGCTCCTTGGAACTCCGCACTACCTCTGGGATGGACAGCAAAGTCTGGGAAGAGAGGCAGAAAAGGCAGCTCAGAACAAGCCTAATGCCCAAGGCTCCTTGCTCCGGGAAGCACCCAGTAAGTTGAAAGGGAGAAAACAAACCAGAGAAACCTGCAGAATGGAGTCAGGCCTAGCTCTTGGCACAGGCTGGGAACCAGGACTGTGCTCATCAATACCTTCTGGAGCCAAGCTTTGTACATTAGTTCTGTCCTCTCTCTCCCTGCTTTACCTCATAAATATGCTGAACAATCTCATCTAGTTTCTTTAACTCTGCATCAGAGCGCCGAAGGTTCTCCTCTAGGATGTTTCTCTAGAAAGCAAATATATAAAGTAAAATTAAAAACAAAAAACAAGCACTTGAAAAACTCTGGCAAAGGTCAATATTCTAAATGATGGAATAAAATGATTTCAAAACCAAGATACATCATGTACAGGTACAAAATAACCATGTTGATTATGATTATTATGTATAGAATGTACCAATACATGTTCTTGGTAAAAATAAAAACTTAAAAAAAAGGATTATAAAATCCATAATACAATTAAAATGATTTCAAAGTAGTAAAAAAGAAAAAAAAAAAGAAAGCAAATATGCTGTGTAAGTCCCGTGCTTAAAAGAACAGCAGAGCTTGGTAGGATAGAGGCAACATGGCAGGGGGCTTGCTAGGAGTGGCAGGAAACAGCCCTCGAATAGTACGGATATCCTCACCTGGCTTTGGAACTTGACCATGAGTTTTGCTTTCTCATCTTTCATCTCCAGGAACATCACCCTCAGCTTGTCCACCTATTGGAATGTCCAGATGAATAGGGGTACGGCCTGGGGTCCCCCCCACTTGCCCAGCTCCTCTGTGGACTCTGAGTCACCTCCTGATAGAGCCACACTTTCTCCTGGATCCAGTTAGTGGCCACTGGCTCACAAGTGGGGCCCAGCTGGCCTGCCAGGGTCTCCTGGAGCACTTTAGTCTCTGTCTCCGCACGCCGAAGTGAGCGGGTGAGCTGGGTCACCTCTTCTCTGAGGCTCTGGGAATGAGAACAGAGATGCCCATGGTACTCAGAGATCCTCTCTATCCTTATCCCATGTCGTGGACAAAGGCAGATCAGGGTAACCAACGGTGTTGTGTTCGGGACATGGTGTCTAGCACATAGCTACCAGTAGCATGGAAATTAGGGGCTGAGCATCCTGAGGAACGTACCACGAGCTCGCCGCTCTTGTCTATCTGCTCTAGGATCTTTTCATTCTGCTTCTGTATCACTTCCTGGAGCTCCTTCTCATTCTACAAGAGAAAGGGAGGTGAGAAGTCACTGAGAGAGAGCTGGCTTCTTCGCAGCCCTCGCCAGGATGTAGGAACTCGCTGTGTAGCCCTGTGCTTGGCCCTGCTGGGACCGGCTGATACCCTGCCCCTCCAGGTCCTCCCCTGGGGCTAAGGCAGGCAAGGCCTATCTCAGTGTTGGGAGTTCTGCTAGAGTCCCTGACTTCTTCCCTGGTCTGCCTGTGAAGACAGGTCAGCCCACAGCTGATTCTTAAATAATGTAAAATGTCTGACCCCAGGAAAGGCAAAACTAGAGCAGTGGCTGGAAAATCCCTACCACCCAGATTTCTGGAGAGACAATGGTTCCCAATGGGCCAGTAGAGCTGCCCCAGTTCTTCATCGCCCCACTTCTAGGCCCCTCCTTCACCTTGTAGCGCAAGCACAAAGCCTGGTTCAGCTTCTCTATGTCTGCTTCCTTTGCCTTCTGGGCTTCCTGATGCTGCTCCTCCAGGGCCTGCAGCCTTATCTGCAGAGTACAACTAGGGGAAAGAATTCCTCATCATTCCTGTCCTCCGCGGGATGTGCCCTTCGTGTAGGGGGCGGTCTCACTGCCCTGTCACCAAGACCACAGCCTACTCACATTTCTCGCTGCAGAGTCCCAGTGGCTTCTTCTTTAGACTCTTGCAGCAGGGTGCACAGGCTGTGAAGCTCAAGAAGCTTAGTATTCATTTCTGCCAGACTCTTCTCTATGTCTGGGGTCTCTGAAAGAAAAAATCCTAGATGGAAGTGCAGCCCTTAAGCCTGGAAGGAAGGGGTGTGTAACCATCGTTTATTTCTACCAACTCTTACCAGTGTTCCCCACCCATAGGATTTGGATATCCAGAACGTTACAGATCCCAAAAGACAGAAGTAAAATGAGCCCAAGCAGAATTGAGGTTTTTAGAGCAAAGCACTCTCACTGCTTTTGTCTTTATTCATCACCACTAGACTTTCTAGAAACGAGGCAGGATCCCTGGAGCCCCTCCTAACCTTCAGGCTGAAGGGAAACCACTGATGCTACTCGAGTGAAAGCACTCTTGCCACTTCCAAGCAAGGGCACAGGAGCTGATTGTGGCTCTAAAACAAACAAACAAAAACCAGTCATGGGGAAGGGAAAGGCCCCTCTGGAGATCCAGTCAGGGGCCTGCCATAGCAGCAGCTGGGTTCTCTTCAGCAGCCCAAGAGAGCAAGGCTGCTCTCCACTCCCAAATCCTAGGGCCTCTAACCTTCACTGGTCTCTGCTGTCAAGACGCTCCCCACGAAGGCACTGTCACTAGGTGAAGGGTGCTCCTCGGTGGGAGCACAGGTTTTGCTCAAAGGAACGGTCTCTGGTTCAGTCTGAAGACAAGGGAGGAAAATGTTCGTCAGAGTGATGCCTCAGTTCCTAGGTATCCCCAGCCACCTCTTCCAGGGTGCTGTTCCACCCATTAACTCGCCGCTCTATCTCCAACTCCTCCATTAGCATCTTTCCTCAAACATGTTTATATTCTCAAGCCTCTCTCACTAAAACAGTATTTTTTTTTTTTGAGTCGGGGTCTTGCTATACTTGTACAGTTCGCATTGCTCTCGAATGCACTATGTAGCCCAGAATGGCCTCAAACTCAAAGCAATCCTCCTGCCTCAGTCTTTTGATTACAGGCATGTGCCACCATGCCCAGCTCACTAAAATAATAATTTAAAAACAAAACA
This sequence comes from Hystrix cristata, assembly GCA_004026905.1. NCBI lineage: Eukaryota > Metazoa > Chordata > Mammalia > Rodentia > Hystricidae > Hystrix > Hystrix cristata. The sequence goes on along the minus strand of PVJO010020042.1, from coordinate 19,741 downwards.
AAACACACACACAACAAAAACAAAACACAAAACAAAAAACATAAAAAAAGTTCTTTAATCTCCTTTTGGCTACTACTTCCCTTTCTCTTTTCCAGAAAGAAAGAAAGAAGAAAAAGGAAGGAAAGAGAGAGAGAGGAAAAGGGAAAGAAAGGAAGGAAAAGAGAAAGGGAAAGAAAGAAGAAAATAAAAGAAGCCTACACTTCTTGCCTATAATCCTCAGCATCTACTATATCCCAGCCCACAGTACTTAGGCTTCTACCCTACCATTCTCCACCAAAATTCTTGTCGTTTGGTTCACTGATGGCATTCTTACTTTCAAATACAATTTCTTGGTGCTGGGGATCAAACTCAGGGCCTTGGGTTTGCTAGGCAAGTGCTCTGCCACTGAGCTAAATCCCCAACCTTTACTTTCAAAAACAACATTTTTCTGCTCTTGTTTCGCCTGGCCCGTTTGACGCTGTGGCTTCTTGTGCTCTTAAACATGCTGTACTTTTGGAAACTTCCCTTTCTCTCAGGACATGACCCTCCTTCATGCAGAGGCCTCCTACATTTCTGGATATTTCTTCTCTCCACCCACAGGTCCTTCTTTAACCATCGGACCCTTCTGAGTTCAGTCCTTGGCCCTCTTTTCACACTCTACTCCATTCCCCTGAGTGGCCTCATCTCAGGAACACCGCAAAAACATCTACTTCTACATGAATGACTCTTCAATCTCTTTTTTTCAACTGGATTTTTTCCCAGTCTCCAGGCCCAAAGACTAACTGCTTGTAAAAAAAACTACCAGAATGCTCCATGGTCCACATGAACTTTAGTATATATAAAGCTGAGTTCACCATTTTCCCTGTCCCATACTCATCAAAAATCTGTTCCTAATCCTGATTTACTATTCTAGAGAGAGAGGGGAGCAAATTATGGCCTGCAGATCAAATCTGGCCTGCCAACTGTTTTTGCAAATGATGTTTTATTAGAACATAGTCAAACCCATTCATTTACACATTGTCAATGGCTGCTCAACAAAGAGCAATGCCATGAGCTACAAAAGTGAGTTGGGGGGTTGAGACAGAGACCATGTGGCCCACAAAGCCAAAAACATTTATGTGGCCTTTTAGGAATGGTTTGTTACCAGTTCGAAAGGAGAGGGTCACCATCCCTTCTTGCCTTGCCCCTATACGTCCTATACTCCAGTCATAAAACAGCCACTTCCCATTTCCCAAACTTGGCACATTCTGTATGGGCGGGGCCTTGCCTTCTTCTCTGTAGTCCCAGCACCTGACCTAGGTCTTGTTACAAGGTAGACACTAGCGGTTGGGGATTTAGCTCAAGTGGTAGAGCACCTGCCTAGCAAGTAAAAGGCCCCGAGTTCAATCCCCGGCACCCAAAAACAAAACAAAACAAAAAAAACACCACCACCACCAGAACAAAAACAAAAACAAGGCAGACACTATTGTGCTGGGTGTGGTGGTCCATGCCTATGATCCCAGCACTCAAGAGGCTGAAGCAAAAAAAAGGTAGGAAAAAAAAAAAAAATGAGCCTGAGGCAGAAAGGTCACCACAAGTTCAAGGCCAGCCTGGGCTACATAGTGAGATTCTATCTCACATTTTAAAAAAAAGTAGAACTGATCATCCTTTCTCTGAGCTCCCAGTGGCCCATGCAGAATCTTACCATGATTGTATCAAGAAGACAACTTTGCACCTGTCTTTTTTCTTTGAGACTGTAGATTGTTTGGCATTTCCTGTGTTCAGCACACAGCTGGAAGGAGGTCAGGTTCTTGATTGTACATTTAACTGTTGAATAAGCTAATTAACTCCATATTTTGAAAGATATCGACCATTTATTGTTTAGGGTACACTGTCAGGAAGTCAAAGAGGCAAGGCTAAATTTCTGCTTTCTTCAGATATTGTCCAGATATCCAAGGAAAATCAATAAAACAGCAAAAGGAGAGTAAGTTTGTGAGGAATGCAACAAATAAAGACGCCAGTAGATCCATATGGTTGGGAACGTTTTAACAATGGTGAACTAAAATGGTGAACTAGGGAAGGAAAAGGAATTTCCAGTCTGAAAATAGAAGAAAATGGATGTGGGACCAGACCAAGAACAGGTGTCAATGGAGACAGGTGTGTGTGTGTGTGTGTGTGTGTGTGTGTGTGTGTGTGGGTGGTGTACAAGCTGCCTCACTGGAGTAAAAGGTTCATAATAGGGAGGCAGGAGACAGATAAGCATGTGAGTGACAGGCTGAAGAGACCCTATAGGTAACTGAGTCATTGAAGGTCACAGAAATGGAACAGGAGCAGGATTTTAAGAAGACTATTGTATATAAGCAAGATACACTTTGGGTTTTGGGGGGTTTCTGTTCTGTTTTTGTGGAGTTTTTTTGGTTTGGATTGGTTTTGTCTGTTTGGTTTTTTGAGACAGGGCTCGCTATGTAGTCCAGGCTGGTCCTGACCTCACTATGTAGCCCATGCTGGCCTTAAACTAGTGGCGATCTTCCTGCCTCAGCCTCCCAAGTGCTGGAATTACAGGTGTGCACCACCCTGCACAGCTGCAAGACACAATTGGAAGAGAAGGAACCCCAGGATCTACCTTCTCCTTTAGTTTTGTCTGTAGGAAGAGTGTTAGGCTCTGTAGCTGCTTGATCAGCGTCCCTAGCTCTTGGGAATACCGCAGTGTCTTCTGCAGGTCTTGTTCCTGGTTGTCTGCTATGGTGCTGGCCAGCTCAGCCCTGAAATAAGGAACAGGAAAGATGACTAGTTATCTTCCCTGTTCCTTCTCTGAAGCAAGTTATTATCTCTGAACACTCTCCCAAATCCCCTGCGTTCATGGAGAGAAACTAGAGGCTTGACGCTGTCACAATTCCCTTCTTGGAGACTCTAGTTTCTAGAAGTGTTTCTGGGAAAAATAAGCCCACAGGGGCAGGCACAGACAGCAAGAGATCTTACTTTAGGTTCTCTACAGTGTCCTTGAGAGTCTCACATTGCAGGCTGCGCTCCCGGAGCACATCCAACGTGGTTTTCAACTGACACTCAACCTGGCCCAGCTCCAAGTGAGCAACTTGATTCTCCTGGTCTGCAAACTGGAAGATAAGAGACGGACAGAAGGGAAGGAGAAAGACAGGGAAGGTGGAAAATTGGCTTGCGTGGGGAATTTTCGTGCTCTTGGCTAGAGGCTTTTTCCGATGCACATCTTGAACCTCACCGCAATGCCATCAGGCAGGTGCCCAACTCCTGAGGTTTGCCAGCTCCCTTACCTCCAGGGTTTCCTTCAGGTCCTGCACCTCCTTGGCCAACACAGCCTGTTGTTGCTGCAGTTCTGCTTGCCTTTGTGTTAACACCATCTTCTCCTTTTGCCATCTGCCAGAGACCTTGTGTTAAATCCTGCTTGGTCTTACATGCCAGGTGCCTATTGTCACAATAACCTGATAGAAACTCACTGAGCAGCCTGCTCCTCATTGCTCTGGGTAAGTTGGCAGAGCAACTCATCCTTTGTGGCCAGGTCCCGGGCACAATAAGCATGCTGATTCTGCAGCTCTTTGAGCTGGCTGTCCATGTCAGCCAGAATCTGTAGCTGAGCCCGGAGATCTAGATCAAAAGTATTCTAATGACATCGTGCAATCATCCAACCAGAAAACCCTCATATTTTTGACCCAAAGTAGGTGTTCCAGGGCACTTCCTTATTCTACCACCACACTCCAAGCCTTATCAGGCTCAACTGCTTACACACACACACACACACACACACACACACACACACACACACACCTGTTGCTAAGCGACTGTTTTCCAACTTCAGTTGTTCTATTTGGCCTTTGCAGTCCTCTAAATGGGCAGAGACTTGTTCCAGCTCTCTGGAAACCTAAAAGATAGTTTTCCACCTGTAATTCTCCCTGAATCAAGAATCCCAAGACTTAGTGCAGCGTCTCTTTCTGGACAAGACAGAAAACCACCTTGCTTCTGGGTCACAACATTGCACAAAATAAAGTTGATCCTCAAGTAAAAGACACATGAGAAAAATTGCCAAAGAATTGCTAAAGAGCTAGGCATAGTGAGGCATGCCTTTAATCTCAGCACTTGGGAAGCTGAGGCAGGAAGACCACCCAAGGTTAAGGTCAGCCTGGACTACATAGTGAATTCAAGGCCAGTCTGAACTATATACTGAGACCCTGTCTCAAAACAACAACAACAAAGAAGGTGTTAAAAATCAAAAGAAAACAAATAATTGAGCTCAAATCTTCTTATAGCTGAGGGACCTGGCTGTTCTCTAAACCCAGGGTGGAAAGACTAACTGAAGAGGCTAATGATATCACACACTGGAAAGGCCTCTGTAGATGACGGCAGGCCTCAGCAGTCCCCCATTCGTGGTCTGTACCTGCTGCTTCTCCTCAACTGCAGCATCATGGTCCTGCAGGGCCTGTTGACTCTTGGCTGTGAGTTTTTCTGTGAGTTGTCGAGACCGACTCAGCAAAGCTGTCCACGCCACATACTACCAGGGAAAGGAAGCAGGTCGGTAAGGCACACTTGAGGCAAGGCTCCTCACAGGGAACAGCTATGATGGCCCCAAATACTCACATCCAGTTGCATGGATGTCCAGTCCTGTTCCAAGGCATCAGTCACACTCACTGTCTGCTGAGCCAGCTCTTCTTGCTGTGTGTGAAGGCCTACCTAAGAGGAAGGGTTGCCTGTAGAGGTCGCTAAGAGGGTGTGTGACCATCTTCCTAACGTGTCAGCATAGACCCCCAGAAAGAAAACACTCTCAAGTTACCAGCTGGGCCTGGGCCTCCTGCAGAAGGCCTCGGAACGCCCCTGTGAATTTCAAGTCCTTTTCCAGGTGGCCGATGCGCTGGCCGGCATGTGCACAGAAAGCCTCCAGCACCGTCTCTGCCTGTTTAGGGATGAGGATGCAAGGACATGCAGGGTGGAGGAGGGAAACAGCGCAAAAACCCATAACTACCCAAAACCTAGTACTTCTTAATTCTCCAAGGCAGGCAGCTCTTAGGCCACTCATCTGTGTCTCAAGTGCATTCCCGAGGGAGCCCTGAGTGAGACACCTCCCACATCCAGGAGCAAACACCCGGCACCTTACCACATCCTTGCCTCTGAGGGCCGTTTCCTCTCTGCGCCTCGCCTCCTCCCTTTCTGCTTTGAGGCTCTGCAGCTTTGCTTTCAATTTCTTCAACACATCAAAACAGCAGGAGACCAAAGTTTCTGCAAGCCGAGACTACAAGATAATAAGATGCTGTGTTTACTTCCTTTTTTGGCTTTTAGCCCCACCAGAGGCCCCTACCTCCATCTCATCTGCTTACCTCCTGACTCACAGTTGTTTTATCTTCTTCTACGTGCAACAGGGACAGGTGAAGCAAGGTCATGAGCTCTTTAGAGACTAGCGCCCATGATTGCTGTGGAGGGAAAGACGGCTAGACTGGATGAAATTTAGTCCCTAAGCAGGAAGCCACTGACCCCAACTCCAAGCTCCTAATAAGGAGAAGCCCTTCACAAAGGAGGGAGGATTTAGGGCCCTCCCTTCACTATCTCAGTTGAGTATCACCATGTACTAACCACCCCAGATTCTCCATTTTCAAGCTTCACAGGAGACCCTACCAATGGTATAAGGTCAACCAACACTCACCATGAGGTTCCTGGCCTGCTGCAGGGCCTGTCCAATCTTTTGGCTTTCCCGAAGATGTTGAAGTTCCTTAGGTACCTAGTCAGATAAACAATCGCTTTTTGTTTAAACCTCATGCACCAGCAGCTTCTCATTCCCTTTCCCCTCTAGGGAGCTAAAGGAGCCTCCCCTGTCAGAAGCAAGACCAAGGCTCACAACTAGATGAAACCAAATCAGAAGGAAAATTCATGGGCATGGTGGTGCACACCTATAATCCCAGCCCTTGACGGGCTGAGGCAGGAGGACCGCCATGAGTTTGAGGCCAGCCTGGGCTACACAATCAGTTCAAAGCTGCCCTGAACTACACAGGAAGATCCTGTCCCAAAATTAAAAAACAAAACACAAAAAGAAAATTCAGAGGTAGGTAAAAAAATTCCTTATTAAAATCTTTTTTTCCTAATTATCAGGATAACACATATTTATCATATTTATTACAAAATTTTAGAAAATGAAAAAATGAATAAAAAAAGAAAGAGAAATCAATAATTTCATCACATGGAGCAATGACTTTTTGTTTTTTTAAATACTGGAGATTGGGGCTGGGGATTTGGCTTAGTGGTTAGCATGCTTGCCTCACAAGCACAAGGCCCTGAATTCAGTCGCCAGCACCAAAAAAAAAAAAAAAAGAGAGGTAAATACTGGAGATTAAACTCAGGACTTCTGCACTGACCTATTTCCCCAGCCCTCTTTTTATTTTTTTTGAGACAAAGTCTCACTAAGATGCTAAATTGCCCAGGCTGGACTTGAACTTATGATTGATTCTCCTGCCTCAGCCTCCCAGAGTGCTATGTACCACAATTGGCTTGAAGCAGTGATTCTTTGTTGTTGTTGTTTTTTTTTTTTTTTGTGCTGGGGATCGAACTCGGTGCCTTGTGCTTGCCTTGCAAGCACTCTAACCACTGAGCTAAATCCCCAGCCCTTGGAGCAGTGATTCTTAACCAGCAATATAGCAGTCACCCCTAGAGTTTCCACATATACCTCCATACTTGACACAGGCATTTCCTGAAAATGATGAGCACACCATTTCCCTTAAATATCAGGGAAAAAACTATAGGCTACCAATTCAGAAATAAATTACCATATTCAATAAATTCTAAGATAAATACCTTTTCATATTTTATATCTTTGAAATGGAAATGCATCCTAATATTGATAGTGCCTTAGAGATGATGAAATGCAGTAATGTTTCAGAAAAACCATATATATCCCTCAGAATCAGTGGGAAGTTGGTTCCAGTAGCCCCCTCAAATACCAAATCTGAATGCTCAAATCCCTCATGTAAAATGGTATAAGATTTGCATACTTAAGGAAAGCTATTAAGCAAAAAAAAAAAAAAAAAAGAAATCTGACCATGTTCAGTACAGATGCTTTTTTTATCCTGAATGTTTTCCATGCAGTTGGTTGAATCCACAAATTCAAGATCCATAGATACAGAGAGCCAACTATAACTACATCTGGGATCTTGGTTTGTTTTGTTGTTGTTGTTTTTTAATTGTGCTTTTTTGTTTTTTTGAGACAAGGTTTCATTATTTAGTCCAGGCTGGCCTCAAACTTGATTTGTCACCCAGGTTGGACTTGAACTTGTGATCTTCATGCCTCAGCCTCCTAAGTGTTGAAATTATGCCTCGCTGGGGGTCCTGCTTGCCTGCTTGCTTGCTTGCTTCTTTTCTTTCTTTCTTTGCAGGGTGGGTTGAGATAGAGTCTTGGTATATATTTCAGGCTGTTTTTTTCGGGTTTGTTGTTTGTTTTGTTTTTTGGTTTTTTTTTGAGACAGGGTCTCACTGTGTAGTTCAGGCTGGCCCAACTCATGGTGATCCTCCTGCCTCAGGCTTCTGAGTGCTGGGATTACAGGCGTGAGCCACCAGACCCAGCCAGAGTACCACTATTTTTAACTTCTCTTTGTATTTTACCTATTTTCAAAGTTTCTCAGAGGTTATTTGAACAACCATAAACTTATATTAAGCTTATTTTTCCACATTATTAAAAATTCCTCATGTGCTCGCTTCAGCAGCATGTATACTAAAAATTCCTCATAAGTTCTTTTTCCCCCAGTGCTGGGGATGGAATCCAGAGCACATACTAGGGAAGCCCTCTACTACTGAACTACATTGCTAGCATAAACATTGTTTTTAATGACTATATAATATTCTATATTACATTTCCTTATTTTTACTGTTTTTTTAATTATTAAAAAATCTGTTTTGGGACTTGGAGATTTAGCTCAAGTGGTAGAGCGCTTGTCTAGCAAGTGCAAGGCCCTGGGTTCAATCTCCAGCAACATCCCCCACCCCCGCTCCCCAAAATCTGTTTTCAAGACCAACCTGGGCTACATAGTGAATTCAAGGACACCCTGCACTGCATATTAAGACCCTGTCTGAAAAAAAAAACTGTTGGGTTTGTTTTTTGTGCTTACAGTTGAACCCAGGGACTTTGCACTGAGCTACATCTTCAGTCATCATCATTGTTGTTGTCTTCTTCATCTTCTTTTTTTGAGACAGGGTCTTGCTGTATTTCAGGCTAGTCCTGAACTCATTATGTAGTCCAGGCTGGCCTCAAACTTGCAGTGATCTTCCAGCCTCAGCCTCCCGAAAGCTAGGATTACAGGCATGTGCCACCATGCCCGGGCCCAGTCTTCTTTAAATGTTTTTAAATTTTAAGACAGGGTCTTACTAAATCACTAAGTTGCCCAGGCTCAATTCAGAATTTGCAGTCCTCCTGCCTCAGCTTTCCAAATACTGGGATTATAGGCATGCACCTCACCCCCACCCACCTATTGCCATCTTTATTCAGAATTTTATTCCCTTAGGCTACAGTCTTAAAAGTAGTTCCAGGGTCAAAAAATTTGAACTGCCTTAAGGATTTTACTTAATTCCCTTCAAAAAAGAATGCACCACGCTGGGTGTAGTGGTACACACCTGTAATGTCGGCACTCTAGGAGGCTGAGGCAGGAGGATTGAAAATTCAAACCCAGCCTGGGCAATTTAAGGAGACCCTGTCTCAAAATTTTTTATTTTATTTTAAAAAGGGTTGGGGACATAGCTCAGTGCAAAGCCCCTGGCTTCAACCTCCAGTACCACAAAAACAAAACAAAACCCAAAAAACCAATATGCCCCTCAGAGTAGAAAGTACATAGCTCAATCAGCAAAGTCCTACGAAGACTCAAATTCTAATAGAAAAGTGAGTGTCTTCTTTATCACCAAGACGTAGTCATCATCTGGAAAAAGGCTACTGCTAGAACAGCAGCACTGAATCATAGGGCTGTGACAGTCTGGATTTAAGGAGGCAAAGTCGCATCATTCTCGGATCCCTTAGGCTTCCCGGCCCCCTTTCCCAGCTGTGGTTATCATTATCAACCACACTGTGCAGGAAGGCACGAAGCACCACTGGGCAGGGGTAGGACGCGCACACTGCTCAGAGCTGGGCAGTCAGGCAGGTGATGCGATTAATGTGAAGGAGGCAGCCAAGCGGCAAGGACATGCCTGGTGCTGGGGGATGCTGAAGATGATGTCATTTCCCCTTTCAGTTCTGCTTCAGTGGCCTCCAAAGGGACCTGGCAGTCTCAGGGGAAGAGGGGACAAGACTGATTCAGGGATGGGAAACAAGGTCAAGAACAAGAAAAAAAGATATTATGACAACACAAGAGAGAAAGTAAAGAGCTAGAAGAATGAGGAACCCATGGTTTCCAGGATTTTTAGCAAAAGGCAGTCATTATTTTGAGGATATTCTCAACTCAAAGGTCTTTGGGCATTTGGGGACCATTTCTTTTTCTTTTTAATGTGGTAATGGAGACTGAAACCAGGGCCTTTGCACTGAGCTACATCCCTGGCCCATTTAAAAAAAAATATTTTTAGGGAGAGGCAGGATTGCTGCAAGTTCAAGGCCAGCTTGGGTGACATGGTGAGCTCAAGGGCATCCTGAACTACATAGTGAGACCCTGTCTCAAAAAACAAAAACAAAAACAAAAAAATTTTTTTTTCCAAGTGTGATGGTGCACTCCTGTAATCCCAGCACTCAGGGGGCTGAGCCAAGAGGATCACAGCAAGTTTAAGGTCAGCCTGGGCTACATAGTGAGTTTAAACACAGCCCACACAACACAGTGAGTTCAAGGCCAGCCTGATTCTCCTGCCTAAATCTCCCAAATGGTGGGATTACAGAGTTATACCATTATACCCTGCTTGCTAAACCTATATTTTTATTCCTTATAGAACTTCATCCTAGGGGCTAGAAGTTGCAACTCAGTGGCAAAGCCCTTGCCTAGCATGTACGAGGTCCTGGGTTCAATCTCCAGCACTGAAAAAAAAATTCCATCCTAGTATATCTTTATACTTTAAAATCTGTTATTGAGCTGGGCATAATGGTGCGTGGCTATAATCCCAGCATTCAGGAGGCTGAGGCAGGAGGATTACCGTGAGTTCGAGGTTGGCCTGGACCACACAGTGAGTTCGAAGCCGGCCTGAACTACTTGGCGAGACCCTGTCTCAACCACAACAAAAAAAATCTGTTATTGACCTACATCTCTGCAACAAACATTCATCTAAATTTAAATTAAAAATTCTTCTAAATTCCTTCAATCAGGAGACTTAAGTGAAAAACAAAAACAAAACAACTTTCTTTTGGATGGAGAAACACTTCCTTTCTTTGATGTTTCTGAGACAGAGTCTCAGCGTGTAGCCCAGGCTGGCCTTGAATTTGTGGTGATCCTCCTGGCCCAGCCACCCAAGTGCTGGGACTGTAGGCATGCACCACAACACCTGGCTGAACACTTTCATCAGTTGTATACTAATCATAATTTTTAATAAAATCCTAAACATATCTAGTGAAATCTTATTGGGAATCACCTATTAATGAAATGAATGGAAATTCTCTCCCCATATTAGTTCATGTATTTGTAGATTACTACAATTCTCATAAGACACAGTTCAGCAAAAATGTATGAGGGCTGGGGATTTAGCTCAGTGGTTAGAGTGTTTGCCTCGCAAGCACAAGGCCCTGAGTTCAATCCCCAGCGCAAAAGAAAAAGAGAGAGAGATATGTCAATAATCTTAGCAAACTTTCATCAAAAATGTCTAATGATCCACTGACATAAGGTCTTTCTCCAAATTTGCTGAAAACATGCAAAAATGATGTTATATAATTATTGCAGTCATTTGCTTTCTCAGAATATGTACACGTATTTTCTGTTGTCCTTTGATTGCTATGTAAGATTTGGGATAGGAAGTAAGTATGTTCTTCTGTAGTGGTGGGCAAGAGCAGTTGAGAATGGGAGGTAGAAAAGAAAAAAATCAGTAAAGAATACATTTGGAAAAATCAGTAAAGAATACATTTGGAAGAGAACGATCCAAATGCTGATTCCTTCAAAACTTTCCTTGCTTGTACTCCCTTGGAAAGTTTTGATGTACCCTAGGGGTGTAGTGAGTACCGAGCTTCAAGGATTATTCCCAGATTCTCAGTTTTTATACACACTCTACAGTAAGAAGTCTGTGGTTCAGGAGACCCCCAGCCCTCTGGCAGTTTATCAGCTTAAATTTCAGGGAAGAGAGCCACCAGGGTCCTCCAGGCCTTGACAGGAAGCTTCTTACCCTACTAGGAGGACTAGGAGAGGTGTCTGTCTGGGTGCTAGAGTCCTGGGCTTCAGGTGGGGGGCCAGCCAGATGGCTCTTCCAGTCCTGCAGCTGGCGGGTCAGAACCTCCAGAATGACAAGAGAGTTCATCAGATTATCTTCCAGGTCATGTCTAGACAAGGTAGTCAGATCAGGAGGATGACGGCTGCAATAGGAAAAGAAGAATGTGAGGAAAAGAAAGGGAAGAGAAGGGATGAGAGTGGCGGATCCGGGGGGTAACAGACCTCCAGAAGCACCAGGATATGGGGCACTTACCCCCACAGGCAGTGCTGCATCTCTGAAGTACTTTCCTTGGTACACTGCGGGCCTATCTGAGATTTGTCTGTACTCTTTGCTTGTGGTGCTGGAGGAGTAAACCAAGTCCCCACAGAGCAAGTAGAGAAAGGGGTAGTGCCAGTGGCAGCATCCTGCAGCACAGAGGGAAGGGATAAGCTTTGGCGGAGATTTTCTAGCATGACTGAAGTATTTACACCTTTTTCTAGCCAGGCCAATGGGGACATCCAAGTCTCTGAATCAGATCCAAGAACCCTCCCAGCATCTTCTGCTGGGTCTGGAGCTGCCTGGGACTCCAATGCCACTGGATTTGGTGTCAGGCATGTGGGTGGGGCATTTTCCATATTTGAGACAAGTGTTTGGTCTCCCAATTCAACCTTTTCAGGAAGTGTGGGGAAGCTCATTTCTCTTTCCTCTTTAGCTCTGCATTCCACAATTTCCTCCCCTTGGTCCACATGACTGATGGGGAAATCTGCCGCCAAGGCAGTTGAAGGAGAACGCCAGAGAATGGAGGAAGGCATGAAGTCATTACTCTCAGAAGGTACTAACACCTCAGGTGCAGCTTCAGTCCTACCATCCCTCGGGCTCGCCTTGGAACAGTGTAGTTGTTGCTCAGAACAGGGATTTGGTGGAGAATCCAAGAGATGGGATGGAGAATCTTGAAATGTAGGTTTCTCAGGCATAGCAGCAACAACTTCTAAAAAGCTATCTTCAATGCAGGGTGCCACCTCCTTCCTCACTAGATCTCCTGGCCTCAAAAGCTCATTTAGAGAGCTGCTGTTTGTCTCTGCCATAGTGTCTGAATGGGTCTCAAGTATCATGTCTTGCTGCTGCCCCACTGGACAGGATTCAAGGACCATGGTTTTAACCACAAAGTCGTCCACTGGGCCTTTTCCTTCCTCAAATGTTTTGGGAGTAGAGTTGGTTTGGGGAGTCAAATCTAGGGGCTGCTTGTCTGATTCACTCTGACAAGCTTCTAGCCACCTTGAGGAATAGCTGAATTGTTCTGAAGGGGAGTCTGTCCCCTTGGCATTGACAAAATCCAGTAGAGATGAGTTGTTGCTGCCTTCCTGCCAAAGAAAACAAAAGCAGTTGATAAGGCAGTCAATTCAGTTCCCAGTATATCATTATGGGTAGAAGGTAAGATCCAAATTTTTTAAAAGTTCTCATTACCTCTGCTTAGGTAAGAACCTGGCCAATCCTTGTTGCTTACTCCACAGACCCAACAGTAGAGGAAGAGAAGTTAGGAAGCCATTTTGGGCCCTTTCAAATGAACCAGCCTTCAATATAAATTGAGAATATCTATCCACGTCACAGGGAAATGTTAGCTTGAATGTGACCTTGTCCTTCTCTCTTTCTAACTTCAGCACACTTGTAGAAATTTAGAGTAGGTAGGGACAGACAGACAGATAATACTAATAAGTGGGGTGTGTGGCTCAGTGGTAGAATACTTATATGATATGTACAAGGCCCTGAGCTAGAACCCTAGCACTACCAAAATAATAATAATAATAATAATAAAAAACCAATCATGGTCAAAAAAGAAAGAGGGGTTGGGGATTTAGCTCAAGTGGTAGAGCGCTTTCCTGGCAAGCTCAAGGCCCCAAATTCAATCCCCAGCACTCACCCTCCGCCAAAAAAAGAGAAAGAAAGTAAATCTTCACATTTCAGGAGCAATGATAGCTATAAATGAATTCGATCCTGAGCCTTTTTTGCAGGGGGGGAGTACTGGGGATTGAATCCAGGGCCTTGCATATGCTAGGCAAGTGCTCTACCACTGAACTAGATCCTCGACCCCCAGCTGTTTTGTTTTGGCTTTTTTTTGGCAGCACTGACAATTGAACACAGGGCTTTCACACTGAGCTACATCTCCAGCTTTCTTTGTTTGTCTGAAACAGGGTCTGGCTATCCCCAAGTACCTGGGATTGTAGGTGTGTGCTACCACACTGACCAAGCATCCTGAGTCTTTTCGATGCTAGAGCAAGAGGGAAAATATGGTAGATTTCATATGTCTCATTATTAGAAAGAGAAAAGGATAACAGTTTCTTGAGGAAGACAATTTTCCCAGCCAGTAAGCTCTAAAAAATTTCTTCAAGGAATGTTATAGAGGGGTCAGTCTCTTTCTTTGACAAGTTCTTACAGCAACTGAGAAGCAGTTTGTTCTCAGCTACTTCTCTCAAAATCTTTAAAAGTTCAACTCAGGAAAGGCAATTCTGCCAGGAATAGTTTAATAGCAACGATGATGATGGTGATGATTATATAAAATAATCAGTATATAATAATAGTTATCCTGGGGCTGGGGATTTAGCTCAGTGATTAGAGTGCTTGCCTTGCAAGCACAAGGGCCTGAGTTTGATCCCCGGCACCACAAAAAAAAAAAAAAAAAAAGTTATCCTGCAATATAACTTGATCCCAAGGAGAGTTTTGACTACCTCTTGGGGTGGATGGACATTGCTTCACTGTTGTATTAGATGGATCTCTCCATCTGTAACCCCATGTTAGACAAAGACCACTAATTAGGATGAAAGATTTCTCAGTAGTTTGATAAAGGTCGAATAGTGGAGGAGATCGTACAACTAACAGCTAAATAGAGGTTTGGGTTCTCAGTGGACTTCCTTTAACCACCCTAGGGCATCTCTCTGTTGGCCTGAATAGCTGTAAATGGATGTCACTGTTGTAGAGACTTCATTATCGTTTTTAATTACTACGTTCCAGCCCTGGCCCTCTGTTCCTCTGCGCTCTCGCCCTGGGCACACAGCCCAGTCGAGCAGCTGTCCAGACGAATCTCACCTGCAGCCCCAGTTTGCACAGCGATGGAGTCAGCGTGGAGCACACAGCGGGGCCTTGTCCTGAGTTGGTGCAGTCACTGGGCTGCAGGGTAAGTTCCCGAAGAGGAGTTCTCATAGCTGGTTTTCCCTGAGAAAGCCAGAAGAGAACGAACATGAAGACCCTGTTCCCACCCGAGTCGCGCTGACGGTGCAAGGCGAACAAAGAGCCCAAATGTTCCGCAGCCCCAGGCTCGACCCAGCTTTCCAGGATCCTCGGACCTAGCTCTCTCGCCCCGGTAACCCCGCCCTGGCTCCTTCTCGGCGAGAGCTCTCCCACTCACCGGCTGGGGCGAGGGCGACAGGCTGAGGTTCAGTTTCTTCACTCGCCACATCTTCAACACAGAAAGAGGGTCGATCAGCTCCTAGACCAAGTCGAGTTCTCCATGTTCACCCGCCGTCTTTATTTGAACCTCGTCTGCGCTTCTCGATTGGCTAGAGAGCCGCAGTACGTCAGCCAGGCGGACCCACTCCGCACTCGCATCCGGGAGGCGGAGCCGGCGCTGACCACGCCCCTTCCCAAGGTGAGCGCGCGCGCTGTCTCGGCAACTTCTCGCCATAGGAGTGGACTGGAGAGCAGGACGCGGACTGGGCCCACTGTGGGCCTTGTGTCCTTGCATCGGAGAAGGCACTACAGGTCGGGGAGTCCATCTCTCCCACTTCCAGTGGCTCTCCCTCACACCCTGCCAGGAAAGTTGTCTCCGTGGCCTGGTTTAAGAGCTTTCCTCAGCCTTGACGGGGAGTCCCGATGGGAAAAGTGAGCGGAGTCGTCTGTACTTGTTCCTTGTTCCGTCCACGCATCCATGATGGCCTGAGAGACACAAATCTCAACTTGGGCCTCCAGCTCATGACTGAAGATTTCTGGGCATTTTGGGGGACTAACCTCAGAGCCTGCAACAAGTTTACCGGAGTAATAGCTAACAAGTAATGTACTGAACATTTATTATGTCCCTGTCGCTGTTTATTCATTTAATCCTCCTAAGAACCAATAAATTATTACAAACCCTCCCCCTACCCTTTCTTTTGCGGTGTAGGGTTGTCTGTGGAGACAGGGTCTCGCTATATGTAGCCCAGGCTGGCCTCGAACTGACACCCAGCTCTCCATTTTATAGAAGAATGAATTGAGTCAGAAAGAATGTAATTTGTCCGGCATCCCACAGATGTTCAATGGCAGAGCCATGCTCCCAACCCACACTACCAACTACTGCATCCTGTCTCTTGAATCCCCTCTGTACTGGAAATATATCCATTGCAGATGATACTGGTATTTTGGTTAACAACTGAAGGTTTTTCTGTTTTGAGATAGTTTCTCTTCCTTGGCCAGGCTGTCCTTAACCTCCTGGGTTTAAGTGATCTGTCTCAGTCTCCAAGTAGCTGGGACGACAAGCCTGTCCCTAAAAGTAAGTATTTCCAAGCCAATTGATGATAGGATGTTCCACTGAACGCTCATAGAACTTTTTTGTGGTACTGGCGATTGAATCTGGGCACTCACTCATAAGTACTTTAACACTGAGCTACATCCCTAGCCCTTTTTATTTTTGAGACAGGGTCTCACTAAATTGCCCAGGCTGGCCTCAGGCTTGCAGTCCTTCTGCCTCAACCTCCCCAGTGGCTAGGTTTGCAAGTCTGTGTCCCTTTACTTTTTGAACGTGGATAGCTGGCAGCTTTATTTTGGGGGGTGCTGGGAATCAAACTCAGGGCCTTGTGGTTGCTAGCCAAGCACTCTACCACTTGAACTAAATCCCCAGCCCTGAGCTGCAACCTTTAAATGACTTACATGCTTTGCATATTTCTGTTAGACAGTGCTGCTCTGGAAACAGTAATGGTACTAGCCTGCAGGCACTAAGAGATAACTGCTTAAATGAAAACTGGGGAGAAGACAAAATGAGGACAATCTTGGGTTTTATTTCCAGCACCAATGAGACTTACTTTTTTTTTTTTTGGTGTTGGGGATTGAACCCAGGGCCACAAGCATGCTAAGCTTGCACTGTATCAATGAGCGACATCACCAGCCCCAATAAGACTATCTTGACAAGACTGGGTTTGCCCAAGACTCAGCAGATGGAATCCCAGAGTATTTGTAGGGTCAGAAAGACCTTGAAAATAAGACACAGGTCGGAAGTGCTGGAAAACCAAGGCTCAAAACTCTCGTGCCATAATAATGGCTTTTGTAGTAACAGAAATGTGTGATCTGGAATGCTCAGTCCTTGTTGCAGCTGGTATGTCAGATGCCAAGTGGGCAGCTAAAGTGATATGTACATTCAGCAGAAAATCTGGAGACAGGGAGGGGTAGACAAGAAAGAAAATATGAAATAGGTAACACAAAATCAGTTTTTCTGTAATTTTTTTAATTTGGCATTTTTCAGTAAGTGCTGTATTGTTTCAACACCTGAAACAAAGTCAAAAAGGTATTGAAGGCAAAGACTTAGCCAGACATGGTGGCACATACCTGTAATCCCAGCATTTAGGAAGCTGACGCAGGAAGATTTCAAATTCAAGACTAGCCTGGGCTACGTAGTGCACTTGATCTTAGCCAAAAGGCTGAGAAGCATTGGGGCTATGTAATGAAACCTTGTTTTTTTTTGTTTTGTTTTGGTTTTTGTTTTTTTAAAGAGAAGACTTGCCTAGCATGGTGTTGCACGCCTATAACCCCAGCAGCAGGGAGGCTGAGGCAAGAGGATCACCACAAGTTCAAGGTCAGCCTGGGCTACATAGTGAGTTCGAAGCCAGCTTGGGCTACACAGTGAGTTCAAGGGCAGCCTGAACTTCACAGAGAGACCTTGTCTCAAAACAAAACAAAAAACCCCCCAAAATAAAGAGAAGACTCCCATCCAGTCTACCCTCCTATGTACAAATTGTATGTACAGCTTTATAAAAACATATGCATACAGGTTGGGGATTTAACTCAGTGGTACAGCACTTGCCTAGCTAGCACGAGGAAGCCCTGAGTTCGCTCTCCAGCACCCCAAAAAAACAAAAAACAAAATCAAAAACCATACACAAGACTGGGGATTTAGCTCAGTGGTTAGAGTGCTTGCCTTGCAAGCACAAGGACCAGAGTTCAATCCCCAGCACCAAAAAAACCATACACATATTACTAAGAAGGCTGAGGCAGAAGAATCACAACTTTGAGGCCACCATAGGCAACTTAGCAAGACTGTATCTCAAAATAAAAAGGGCTAGGAATATAAGTCAGTGCTGCGGCATTTGCCTAGTATGTGCAAGCCCTGGTACTGGAAAAAATTTAAAAACATGCAAAACTTTATTAACTTACATACATCATAGATTTTTCCCCCAAATTAATTGATACACACTGTGGAGTCTGGGTTTGAAGCTTGATCCTTTTCTTTTCTTCCCCTTTTCGGCTTGCATTCTTCCTGTCTTCTAGGTTGTTTCTCTCACATTTTCTTTCTACTTGCCCCCCCGCCACAGGTGGGGAGAGTCATTAGGGGGTGCTGGGGATCAAACTCAGGGCCTTGCGTTTGCTGGGCAAGCACTCTACCACCGAGCTAAATCTCCAACACCTATTTATTTTTAAAAAACTCTGATAGGAGGCTGATGAGATAACTCAGTGGTAGAGCACTTGTCTAGCATTCATAAGACCCTGGGTTCAATCCCCAGCAATAATACCAACAGACACACACACACACACTAGCTTTGACAAGATTTCTACAATGAAGATTCTATTTTAAAAAGTAATCAAGGGGGGGTTGGAGATTTAGCTCAAGTGGTAAGAGTGCTTGCCCCCGCAAGCACAAGGTCCTGAGTTCAATCCCCAGCACCAGAAAAGAAAAAAGAAAAAAAAAACAAAAAAAAAAAAAAAAAAACTTCTATAGTGAGTTCAAGGCCAGCCTATACTGCACAGTGAGATCCTGTCTCAAAAGAAAAAAAAAAATCAGTGTTAAATCTTAAATTCTCACAAAACATGGAAAATGGGGTCATATATCCATGTTTATAGGTGTATTATTTGACTTTAAGTAATTACTTCTAGGGTTATGAAAAATCAAAGCATGGGAATAAAAATCATTTCAGATTGTATATTTAAAAATTCTTTAAAAAAAATTCTTTTAAGTAAATTTCATATGAATAAATAAAAAGTATTAATATTTATAAGTCAGTGATTCTGAATGGGGATGGAAAGTGGGGAGAAGAAAATGCCTTCCAGGGACAAGCATGCCAGAACCGGGACAAAGCAAGGCTTTTTCAAATTTTTACTTTGTGAAACTTTGATTTTCTGTCACACACTATGCTCCACTCTGAGAATCACTGCTTAAGTGCAACACTGAAAAAAGTGTGTTGCAAATGTCCTCATTTGGTAAGAAATAATTCAAACTACGTGCATGCTTTTGGTCTCTAAGTTATGTAGTAAGATGTGGGAAAGGGATGATTTAGACGTTCCCTAAGGACCTTAACCCATTGTACCACTGTGACCAGAGGGACCATAGTGTGTTGGGTAACCTAACACTAATACTGGGCCAGATACCCAGTATCAAAATCTTCTGGATCTGCCCTTTGTAAAATTATTACAACTGGGGATGGTGGCCTAAACCTGTAATCCCAGATACACAAAAAGCTGAGGCAGGAAGATTACAAGTTCCAGGTCAGCCTGGGCAATCTGGCAAGATTCTCTCTCAAAAAAGGGCTGAGGATGTAGCCCAGGGCTAGAGTCACTGCCCAGCCTAAGCAGGGCCCTAGGTTCAATTCCCAGTACTGCTGGGGATTTAGCTCAGTGGTTTGAGGGCTTGCCTGGCAAATGCAAGGCCCTGAGTTTGAACTCCAGCACAAAAATAAAAATTAAAAATAAAACAAATCCCAGTACTGAGTTGGGTGGAGGAGGGCATGACAGAAATCTGAAACCCATTCCCCACAATTAAGAACCAACAGCATAACCTGGGAGTAGTGGCACATGGCTGTCATCCCAAGTGCTCTGGAAAACAGAGGCAGGAGCACTGCAAGTCTGTGCCCAGCCTGAGCAACTTAATGCCTTTGGATCTCCTAAATTCCAATTTAACACTCTTAACTACTGTTTTGGAAACCATTAATTCCTATTTTTAGTATTCAGGGTTTTTACCTAATGTGCATGTCTGATCACTGCAACTAAAAAAAAAAAAGTACTAAAGCTATAAAAATGTCTAAAGAGAAACAAATGAGATAAAAGAACAAAGGATACATTCTCCTTATTTATTTATATCCCAACCTTATTCCAAAAAGGTTTACAAAGATGCAGATAATATAAAAAAGATTAAAACAGAGAAAGGAAAGTAAAGGTAGGAAAGGAAGATGGAACTAAGAATACGACAGGCATATAAAGTATATACACACTTGCTGGAAGTGAGCCACAAATTGGGCTCCAAATGATCTAGGGT
>PVJO010020041.1:0-32888 GCA_004026905.1 Hystrix cristata | reverse complement strand
ATGTCACAGGATTTATTGGAAAAGCGCACAGCATCCATAAACAGAAAATGACAGCAGAGATTAAAACCACAGAAAAAAGCCAAAGGAAAATACTGGAAATAAAGTCACCATATCATAAACAGAGAATTCCCTCAATGGGATTATCAGAAGAATAGACAAGGGTGAAGAATCAGTAAGCTTGAATCAATGTCAGCTAAAATTTGCAAAATGTAACATAAAAGAGATCAAGAAAACACCATAACATGCATTAGCCATGACACTGAATTTCTTTTTAATCAGAAACTAGGCAGAGCAGACATAAAGGACTGAGAGAAATGAAAAATCAGCTTTCAGCTTAAAAGTCTGTCTCATCAAAGATATTATTAGAAATGAAGGCAATGTAAAGACATTGCTGGACCAAAAAAAAAAAAAAGTGGGAAAATGTATTGCCAAGGAAACTATAAGAATCTTTAAAAGAAATTCCTTAAGCAGAAAGAGTAGTATTCCAGATAAAAACTTCATAGATATAAATATAGGGAAAGCACTTAGTGATGGTAAATTAAGACTAAGTATAACAACTAGATTTTTCTAACTTTACTCATCTTAAAAGATAATTAACATCAAGCAAAATGGTAACACCATCTTGTGATGCTTAAAATCTGTGCAAAATTCAAATGTATAAAAATGTAGCATGAAGAACAATGCAGAAGAGTGTGAATGTTAATGTCTCACCTGAACTTGATCGAGAGATGAGCACAGCACAGCTGTGTTTGTGGACATATTTCCTGAGAAGACTGGCGTGGAGGCCAGCAAACAGGGACAAGAGCAGCCCTGGCAGTGGGCGGCTCTACCCAGTAGGCTGCAAGCCCCATCGGATGAGAAAGGGGAGAAGGAGGAAGTCAGCCTGTGTTTGCAAGCTGGATTCTGCTTCTGTGGCTGCATCTTTTGCTACTGGCATTTCCTGCGGACATCTAGTCTTTTTCAGCCTTTCGGTGCAGACTCACAACAGTGACTCCGCAGGACCTTCCAGGCCTACAACCTCTGACTGAAGTGTGCACCCTTTTATTCTGTGGCTTCCACCTTCTTGGATTGAGCAGCTACTGGAGCTTGTAGTTCTGCAGTGCACAGATGGCCATTGTGAACTCTCAGGCCTGGCTTGCTGTAAGTGAATCTAACACGTCCCGTTTTATAATTATAGAGAGCACCCCCTTCCCTCCCTCTCCCTCTCCCCCTCCTCCATAAACACTTTTCGTGCATGATCCCCTTTGATTTATATAAAAAGTAAATGAGGTAAGCAAGTAAGCAAGTTGCCTTGGATGTGTAATCCAGGGACTATAAAACTAATATCTTGTCATTTCCGTGTCTTTTTATTGAAGTACAATAGTTATCCAGAAAAATATGTGCACTGAACTATGACATATATTCAGAAAAGTGCACACAGAAAGTTCCAGTTCAATGGATTATCCAACACTGCCCAACCACACTGAAATTAAGGAGTAGAACGACCCCAGAACACTAGTGGTTCCTCAAATCTTTTTAAGTATAGAAAATAAACTTTAATAAAACATGTAATTTTATGTTATCATATAAATATCTGCAGCCTTCTCTTTCGGTCCTTTAAATAGCCTATTTTATAACATTTAATAATGATTTTATTTATAAAATGTTTATATATACAGCTTTTTAGGAGCATATGCACAGCTTTTTAGTCCAATAGGAAAACACCCCAAAGTAACATCAGTTAATAGTCCCACTTATATGTTTACTAAATCTATATAGATGGGTTCTCATATTAGTTGTTCTTATCCACTAGAATACACTGACTATGGGATTCACGTCATTGGTTCCTCACAAAAATGACTCTTAAGAAATTTGTTAAGCATAATCCATGTGGCTTTAATGTTCCCCTCTATTTTCGTAAATTTTAGACAGATTTCTTCTTGAATATAGGTTCCAGACCTTCCTTTCCTAAGCATTCATTTAGAAAATTGGAATTTGCAATTGCAGATTCTTTCTTTTGCCTCTTCAGATTCTTCTGCGTACTGGGCAAGGGCTCTGTCAGCAAGCTATACCCTCAGCCACTTCCTGAGATGTAGATCTTTTCGGGGAGCTTATGTATTTTACAGTCCAAGTATGTCTTCCCCCGGGATCTGAGCACGGCCTCCTTTACATGTAGTCATCAAGAAGTAGACAATGTACAGTGCAACTATCCATCTATAAAGAAGGATAATTTTGAGTATTTTGTTGGAAAATGGATGCATCTCGAAGGCATAATGCTAAGTAAAATAATTCAGACACAGAAAGTTAAATATCCAATGGTTTCTTTTATAGGAGAAACTCAAAATATAAATAATTTAACAAGCAAAATGAAAGGAAGATGATAGGAAAAGGAAGGTAGGCTTTGAGGAGGCTGGTGGGGGATCTGGGCATGGGGCAAGGGTAGGGCTGAGAAGGGAAAGGGATGTAACAGGATTAAGATGAGATTTGTAGATGTACCAATTTCCAAAGATGAGTGCAACTATTGTATATTGCAAAGATCTATCAATATAAAAGAAGAATAAATAAAAACACACATATAAAAATGAAAGATAGCGTGTCCACATTTCTATTTCTGTGGGAGGGAAGAAGCCTGACTTTGATAATCCAATTAAAGGGCATCAGCCAACACAGGTGGCCTAATGACGCTGACCTCTCTTACCCACCAAGTCTTGTGGCGCTTTTCCTCAGCTCTTTCCAAGGCTTAAAATCTCTCCTACCATTTTTTTAATTCAGAGAAGAATTCAATCTTTCCCTATCTTAGTACAGAAGGCGATTTTCTATGCTTAAAACATTTTTAAGCAAGGGGAAATTAACTCATTTAAAGCAGTGTGGATTTTGAATTGTATTTCTCATTCTCTTTTCCACTAGTATCAATTAAGCTAATTATGTGGTTTAGAATGTGCACTTTACATCATCACAGTGTGTAACAGTCTTGCTGGATAATGACAAACTCATCAAATGTTCCTCTGTGTTAAAAGTTAAGATAATGGCCTTTTAAATATCAAACGCTATTCTTTCCATTGTCCTCCTGAAACAGAGGTCGAACTAAAATTTGAATTATGCTGGCAATGATTCATAATTTTCAAGTAAGTGAAAACTCTGGTTCTTAAATTGTATTTCACAAGAGAAATTAACACCAGTGTCCAGTGTAGCGCTCACTATTTGAGGTTATATAACCTGTTGGGCATGATGTGTACAGATGGGTTTCTGCATCTGTGCAAAGAGTTAACTACAAGTATTATGAGATAAAAACTTACACACACACACACACACACACACACACAGGGTGAGAAAGAGAGAGAGAATTTGGGGCCCCAGTTTTACAGCCTCCGGTGTTTTGAATGTACAAATAAATCACTCATATGATAGAAAATTTGGCAGAAAATTTGGGACTCTCAAATAGGCTGCAAACTATTTAATTTTAAAAATGCAATAACTGCTATCAAACACACATGATGAAAATAAATGTATCTCTTTCAATTTTCACAGTGGGCACACCAGAGAATATCCGAAAGACAAGGTCACTGGAATTGGAATTGTGTTCACACTTTTGAATTTAAGTCCTTGATAAATAAAATGTCTTCACCCCAAATTGAAACATACATTCATGAACAAGAATCAACACATAATAAGGTAATGCTTTTCACTCTCAGCAATTCTTAGACATGCCCAATGCAGATCAATGCCAAGGAGTGCTGGTCACATTTCGTATTGCAAAGAAATTATTTGCTATAGGATTACCTTGTCTTTACATTTGGTATTTTAATTTAATATTTAGTACTATTTCTCACCCTACGTGTCAGCTGTGACATCCGTAGTCTCACTGTGAAAGCATAGATTGAATTATTTATTGTTTTTATTTTGTCCTGATGAAAGATATGCACATTGCAGTCTTTATAATAAAATTGTGACTGTGTTCTTCAAATGAGTATGAAAGGGATGTTTATAACAAAAGCATGATGTTTCAAAAAATGTTATTTAAATCCCAGCAAAAAGGACAAGCTGAATTTATATTCCAGGTCAAGTTTTATGTTAATAAATTCAAATATTTGCTTTATTTATGTGAAGAACATTGCTTACATTGGTTTGAAAAATTATGTGAGCTAGAATTTTACATGGCATCTATTTGTAATCTTTCTTGCTCATCCCCAAATTGGAATTTAACTCCAGATTAGTGGAAGTGAGTTGCCTAATGGTTCCATTGACACTGTGATATAATTCTTCATACTTTGTAAATCCGATGCTCACTCTTATGGATTGAACTGTGATGGAGTGGCACTTAAAAACATAGTATATTAACTGAGGTGCAGTAAGGCCAATGGATCTGAAAAAAGTTGCTGTTGGGAAGGTGAATAGAAATCCCAAGAGCAAGAGGCTGCCATGCCACGGGGGCCACGCAGGGGAGCCGCAGGAGTTGGCCAGGAGGCTGTGCCCGAGGGAGAAACTACTGGATCTTTATTGTGGTTGGTGGAAGGAAACAGGTGAGGTGAAGCATGCAGATTTAGATTTAGCTGGTTTGAAAGATTCCAGTGGTCCTTGGTGCAAAGGGGCTGTTCCCAGTTGTCTGGATCCTGGCCAAGGGGGTGGTGAGGGCAGAGTATGAGTGGCCATGAAGGAAGCGGTTGGGAGTCAGGACTCTGGATCATTTGGTTTGTATTTAAAAAGTGCACCCCAGAAGGAAATCAGCCTCCTGAAAGGGGACGAGGGGTGCTGAGGGAGGTGGCAGGCTGAGGCAGGGTGATAGGCATGTTACTGGGGTGTCCAGAACAAGCAATGTCTACCATTTACTTATCGGACAGATATTACAGTACAAAGTTTCCAGAAACTACCAATACAGTTCATACAGAGAGATGATTTACTGTGATACAATGAAAGATTTAACAAATATGGTGGATGATGTTCATGACCTACCGTGATTCCCTTCACCAGGTTGTTGAGCTATCGCTCAGACCCTCAAACGCCTGGGCTTCTAAGGGCTCAGTCTTATTATCTGGAGAATGGTCCTAAGACAGTAGAGTGTGTCAGAATCACAGCAAGAGCTTATTGAACCCCCAATTTCTTTGTTCTCCACCAGAGTTTCTGATTTAGCAGATCTGGGCTGAGGCACAAGAAACTTAGCATTTTTAGTAAGTCACCATGTGATTTCTTGTCCTACTTGTCTGAGAACAACACATTGAGAACAGTCAACCCAAACTGACTGGCTTCTCCTTCCCTAGAATGCCTGGAAGTCTGCACCCTCTAGAGTACATTACTAATTGACAAGTGAGGTAAAAGTCCTGCCACTTAGTCTGGAACCCAGGCAGCTCTACGGTGCCATCCATTTCCCAGATGGTCTGCAAGGGATCGGGCTTTGCCTAAACTTCTGTTGATTCCATGTCTTTACATATATTTTTCCCCTACCCAGTGTCACTTCCCTTACTTTCTATCAGGCTTCTCTTTAGTGGACCACGTGCATAAAGTAAACCACTATGATTTTGTTTCTGGGAAACTCAACCTTAAACATTTTAGCAAAATTATTTTTATGACTGAAACTGTATCTTAGATTTACTTTACTGTTTTAAAGTTATTTTTATATATTCCTGTTAGTCCTCAGCAATGGTTTTGAGAGTACTCAGTAGTTATCAAAATACTCAGAAGAATGAGAAATATATATGTATATATATAAATAATCAGAGTCATTTATCTCAACAGCAAAAGGCTTAGTTAAACTTGTCAAGAGTATCTAGAGTCTACTAATGTTGTTTTTACAAGGCAAGTCACAAAGAAGTAATTCTGTCTTCTAGCAATTTACATTATATGGTATTGTCTGAAAATAAATTTACACATTGGGAAATGATGAATTCATGCAGTGAATATCATGGACAATATTTTGATGTCTAAACTAGCTTCTCACAGCTGATTTGTTTCAATTAATGAGATGTAATTAAATTATATACATGAATGAAGAAATGAATTAGTGCACATTTAGTAAGCTACGCCAGATATTGAGATAGCCACTTCCTCATGTATCATTCATTTAATCTTCATGATTAAGGTTCCACACAAGATTTCCGAAGGAAAAGAGCACTTGCACATTTTGCTAATTTAGGACAAGTAAATTTGTACAAGTCTCAAATCCATGTAGTATTTCTATTCCCCTCTCAATAACATAGTATTGTTAAGTGATTACATTGAATTAATATATGGTTGGAGAATGGCTAATATTACACATGCCATTGAATTTAGCAAAACATGGCAAAATGTGAGATTACCCCTTCTCTACCCTATTGCATGCTTCAAAACAGAGATGATGACACTTAATTCTGATTCTGGTAAGGAAAAATGTTGTATTGATCAGTTTTCCCATTGCTGGGACAAAATACCCACATGCAAAATTTAAAGGAGGAAAGTATTAATTTACCTATGGTTTCAGTGTTTGGTCATGATCAACTAGCTCCATGGCAGAAACTTCATGGCCGATAGGTGTGATGGAGAAAACTCTCAGTTCATGGTGGCCGAGAAGCATCAGGGAAACAGTGCCCAAGACCAGATACTGTACAGACCCTGAGGTTGGGGCTCCAAGACCATCCAGACTCATGCAGGCGTGCTTCACTGATCCTCTAGGTGGCTCCCAATCAATCAATTGACAATTAAATGTAAGCTTTACAAAGGGAGAGCATTTTTAACTTGCACTTTCTTATTGTTAGCTAGAACATGTGATTAATGAGATGGAATAGTGTGAAAAAAAAATCTGAGTATAGCTCCTTAAATTACTACTGTGGACGATCTGTTCCATGAATTATCAGCAAAGCAGGAGCCAGGAAGGTTAAGGTTTACAAGAGGCAGTTCTGTGTTTTAGTCTTATCTCACTTTTCTGGAAGGCAGCATGTTGTACTGAGAAAAAATCTAGTCCTCATGGTTTTGAATTCTGTTTTGTCTGCTTAATATTGGTTTGAATTAAGTAACAAGTGCTCCGAGTCTCAATTTCCTCATTTCTGAATTGATGATTATGTCTGTCTTGATGTATAATTGTGAAGATAAAGGAAGTAATGTATGTACACTTGTATATACCATAGCCAAAGAATTTATGTACACTTGTATATACCATAGCCAAAAGAATCACGTTATGGCTTGTGTCTCAATGTCTTCCCAAAGCCTCATGCAATCCCAGGTGGGCTTTTCAGAAGTGGCTGGATCCAGGGTGTGTGATTCCGGGGTTAAGAGTGTGATGCTGGGATTAAGGGTGTCCCACCTGGGTGTGAGTGGCACTAATCAATAGATATACAGCATGGATAGAATACAAAGGGACAGAAAGAAGCTGTTGCTGTTGCTGCTTCTGCTGCTGCTTCTGCCTGCTTGCCACGGACTGTTTCTCCTGTGTGATGCGCCTCTGCCACGCTACCCTGTCTTGAAGCCGGCTGATTATGGACTGAAACCTCTACAAACTGTGAGTTTAAATAAACATTTGCTACCTTAATTTGAGGCATTGGATATTTTGTCTCAGCACTGAGAAAAATAACTAAGACATTTCGTAATGAATCTTCTCTACTTTAAATTCTATGTACATCTCTTACTTTCCCTCAGCACATATTCTGTGCTCCTGATAAACTAAACTTCCAGCTCTAAACAAACCTGGTTTCACCCTGACTGATCCTTTCTATGGTGCTGTTGATTTTATTTGATTTTTCTCTTTTTGTCCAGTGTTTTATGGACCTTCACCAAGTTTTTAGTAAAGTGAAATGTGCTCTGCCTATGACTACACACACACACACACACACACACACACACACACACACGCCATGAAGCCATAATTAAATATTGGTGGACCTAGAATTCAGCAACCGTCTGGTAAAGGCAAGATTCTCAGTCCATTTTGTCACCTATTGACCCTGTTATCTTCTTCCTGAATTCACTCAACCTCTGTAACTGCCCTTGCTGACTTTTCCTGATTGGATTTGACTGTGCCTCCTTGTGTTTCTTGCTATGATTGTCAATTTCACTTGGATATTTAGATTTCTGTATGTTTTACTATAACTGAGACTCCTATGCATTTGACCCTATATAAATGCCAAATACCACACTGTTTTCCTCTTATCTTTCCTAGTGCTTACCATAACCTGCCTACTCAATTATCTTAGCATTTCATCCAGAAGTTTTCTTTCCATGAAAATGGCCTTATAAAAATATGTTTGTAAAACCTTTTTTCTTCTTCTTTCTCCTTTAGGCAGAAATGGAGTATGAAAGCAGCCTGTGTACTTTAAAAAATAATATGAAACCTATCAAATCTCTCAATACAAACATTGATCCCAAAAGACCATATATTGCACTGCTGGAGAATATGCTAAAAACTAATTTTCACAAGGAAGTTAAGAGTGGATACATAAAACCAGATGTTAAGGCCAAAGAAAACTCACTTAGATAAAATATGTTGGTAGGTTTTGTTTATATGAGCAAGCCAAGATAAACAACAACAACAACAACAACAACAACAACAAAACAAGGCCACAATCATGGTGTAAAGTCAGGGAAGGGAAGAAGGAGCAGAGCAAAAAAGGCGATATGGTGACATTCAGAGCTAAACTTCATTTTTCCATAGGACGTATCTGGGCAGATGAAGAGGACATCACCAAATAAGACAAAGAATCTCTGTTAGATCATGCATGTACACACACACACACACACACACACACACACACACACACAGATACACACACACACACACACACTCCAACTAAAACCAAATGACTAATTTCCAACTTTGTGTATTGTGTATGACCTCATGTGAGCTACATGGTTCTGCTTTTGTGGCCTGCCTCACATCGTATTTGTAGACAGATCGTTGTGTCTCATTTGAAATTGCAGCTATTACAAAAATCTATACTCCAATCCTTGAAATTCAAACTGTTTGTTTCCACTAAGGAATCATGCCCTATTTCATTTAATTAGAAATAAGTCATTTGTTCGGGAAAAATTAAGGATTTCTGGGATTACCTATTTTTGAGTTACATTTGCAATTATAGTTTTTAAATGTAATTCCATTTCAAAGAATCGGAAATGGTGTCCAACTCTCCAGTGAAATGGATTTAACTTCATGAATATGAGTTTTATAGGACAAGGCTGAATAAAACACATGAAAAGTGGACTTCACTGTTTGTTTAAAATTCGAAATCAGGATGTATTTTGTTTCCCTCACAAGCTTTAGCGGAAGAGATGAGAAACATTTTCTTAACTCTAAAGTCCAGCTGCATAGTCAGTCAAGGGTTGATTGATTGGAGATGTATAAAGGAGTGGCAGCCAACATCCTCCAGTCTGCTGACCTGGCGTTTCAGAAGACAGATTAAACCTGGCTGTCTCTTTCTAAATTCAGATGGACTGGGGGTGGGGGGAGGTTTGCGTCATGATCCATTATGGGTCTGGTGCTTAATTGATCTTTGGCTCATTCCTACAGCTAGACAACTTAGTGACACTGACATGAATACTTGTTTACAAAATGATAAACTGAGATAATTGGTCATCTCCCGTTTCAAAAGAGAATAACTTGATAAAGTGATGAAAACAAAGCAAAAGAAAATTATGAAATAGCTCTAACCAAGCAGCACCATATTCATTTCCCAGCATTTAAAAGTCCTTGGTGGCAAGAATTAGTTGTATATATTTATATTCTCCAGATCTGTGCAGTTAACATATTTGGCAATAATTTTTCAATATTTAAATTAAGCAGAAATATCGTCTTGCTATAGTGCAAAAGCAACTCCTTCATATTACCGATATGCAATAACTCTAAGGTCTTTGGATAATGTTACAGTCTAAATTCATTTTCAGTGTTCATTATAAAAGCAATGATTAAATACAGAATTTTGTTATAAATTTGTTTATAAGTTTTCAGCATTCTCTCATAGGTCATGTTGTCTATTTCTAGCAAATTGCAGAAATTCCACAGCCTTTTATCAAGATGTCTGAGTTGCAAAATTTATAAGAAAAATTTGTATTTATTTTCCTTCCAGATAGGAAATGTCACTTGATGTCTTTGTAATCTGAACATACTATATTAACCCTCAGTTATAAAGTTTTACACCCAATAAAAAGCATACAGATAACATACCACAGAAATTTAGAATATCTTTCTCCTCAAATATCACGTATCTGAACTAATGAATTTGTTACCTGTTATTTTGTACTAAGAAAGTAAATTTTCCCTTATTAAATTTGCAATGATCCTTAAGAAAGAGTGTTCACAATCATGATGATGATATTATAGACAGAGAGCAAAAGAAAGAGAAGTACAGAGACAGAGAGAAGTGCAGGCAGAGAGAGAAATGTTACTAACATGACTGTGTGTGTTCTATGTTGTATAGTCAACATCCTAAATTTCACTGGATCTGAAACAGCATTAATTCTCAGATGCGCTGTTATTTCGCATACCAATAGTAAAGAGAAAACCATCAATTAAATCGTGACACAATCCTAGGATACCACAAATTATAAAATGCATACTAAACTGAGTGTGGTGGCACATACCTGTAATTCCAGTAAACTGTAAGGCTGAGGCAAGAGTGTAAGTTTGAGCCCAGCTGTGCAATTTCACTATTCAGTGAGACTCCATCTCAAAATTAAAAAAAAAAAGAAAAAGAAAAAGAAAAAAAGATGCACAGTTTTCAGAAATATAAATGTGGAAAAGAAAGCACATCTTAGACTAGATGAACTATAACAACCTTTTCCTATGGGTAACACAGGCATGCCCCCCTGCAATGAGTCCCGTATCCTACATGAATATGAACAAAGAACACACTGTGGGTTTCCCCCTTACTTCACTCATGCTTCGATCTCCTTTGGCAAACCATCCTCCTCATTACTTCTGTGCTATGTATTGCCCATGGCTCACTCCTCACACATTTCTTTCTTTGTGTGCTCACTGCATAGATAGTTTTACCAAAGCTAGTGTCTCTAAATATCATCTGCATGGTGAACGGATGAATCTTCGAGTTGTAATTTCATTTTTAATGTCTTCCCGACCTGTTTACCCAGTGGTCAATGTGATCATTTCTAAGTGTCTAAAAATAATCTCAAAAATTAAAAAAAAAATCTTAGAATTTTAGGTCTAACACAGAGTTCTTGTTTGCTGCTTCTTCATCTTGTTCCCCTAATCTTAGCAAATGAAACCAACCCTCTAGCTATTCAGAATCTAAGTAGCTTTCTCATTTTTTCCCTCAAATTCCATATTTACTGCTTTCAAGTCTAACTTCAAAATTTATTCAAAATTAATCGTCTTTTCATCAAATTTACCACTTTCTTCCTAGTCCTAAATACCTTTAGCTTACTCAAACACTACTCACTTGGACTTTCAAGCAGTAGGCCTTTTTCTGTACCTTCTCACACTCTCTATAGTGTACCCAAAGGGATATTTCTGCGAAGTAAGTCAGATCATGTTATTCTCCTCAAATCCCTCCATTCACTTCCAGTTAAACTTACATAAAAATTTAAAAAATTCTCTTCTATGACTGCTATGCCCTACATTCTTTGACCCATGGGTACCTGTTAACTATTCTTTTCTAGAATTCTTTTACATATACCACACACACACACACACACACACACACACACACACAATCCCCATGACCCTACTATACTCACGACTTCTGCTTGAACCTAATTTTATGTTATTTAGCCCTGTACAGAGCTAGTGCTTGAAACATGGACTGACATACAGGGTGGGCCTAACAAATTCTGATGACTGAACAAATGAAAGAATGGGCAGATGAAATGGCACAGACTCAGTTTCCTCTCCTCTTTCCTGTGATGTCGGCTCTGGTAGAATAAGGCATAGAAGTGTGTCTGCAGGCGAATTTGAAAATGTCAATGTTTATTAATGTGAAAGCTGAAAAAATAAAATGAAAGCTTTCTTTTTTACTTTTGTTCATCAATATAGATATTTTGGTAAAGAAATGATTTGGAATATTGGTGTTTTAGTCAGTGTTGCTAGCGTCTTTAATATAATGGTCAGTTTGAACAAATGTTACTAAACATCCCTAGCATTAAAAACAGGGTATTTCCAAGTTCAGGCACTTTTCAGATGGTGGTTTCTCCTTGTTTGTCAGTCTGACAATTCTGAAGTTAACGGTCTGTCGCAAATCCAGGAGCGGGGCGGGAAGATGTCCACAGACCGGTAGGTGGAGTGCTGTCCAGAGTGCTGAACGGGAGGTTAGGAATTTTGTGTCAAAGCTCCTTACCGCTGCCTGGCTATTTGGCTGTAAGCAGCAGAATAACTGTTGTTACTGAAATTCATCATAGAACACTGTCCAAAGCCTACACTGAGGCAGTCAGTGGGATCAGTCTCTGTAGGGGCGAGTCATCTGTCATTTTGAAAGACGCTGTGTGAGCTTGGGACTCTGACAGGATTTTTAAAGTAAGAAATATGTATGTGGGAATGGGAATTGAGTGTGACTTCGGAGCTGTGGAGGACATTTGGTGCTATTTTTGACAAAAGGCAGAATCAGGTGCTAGATAAAGCAGGCTGAAACTCTGAATATATTCTGGCCATGTGACATTCTGTCTTTCAGTTGCAATTTGATTCTGTGTGGTCTTCCTCCCCTGCAATGAATTTGTCCCCTTCTGGTATGAGGAGGACTTACCAGCCAATGTACCACACGTAGAGAGGCATCAATGATGGATTTTGTGTGATAAAATGACTATCTTTTTCCTTTGGAAGGAATTATGTCTCTTAATAGCCCTGTGATATTAAGCAATTTTTATATTGAAAATCGAGATCAATTTTTAGACCATTTGTTTTAGGTGGACAGGAGAATCCCGGTAGTTTGAGGATATAAGTGGAACTGATGTCTCCCACTATGGAGAGCTGAATAACTCATTTAGTATCAGGATAGGTTAGTCAAAAAGAGAGGAAAAAATGTATCTCAAAATTGTGGGCTTATTGCAAAGGAGACCAAATAATAAATACTAGTGAAAGAATTAGTTTGGTGGAAATGAGATTGTTATTCAGAATCATTTCTCAGAACTTTTGTGAAGTTTCAGGCTGACAGACAAACTTAATGTTGTTGGAGAAAGAATTATGTCTCACACACACTCTCTCCTTTGAATCGTGGGGCTGATAACCTAGTAATGGCTGATTCTCAAACTTCTGAGAACTGAAATGAGAAAATGCACAAAGCGATGTCCGGTAAATCACGAATGGCAAAACAACATTCAAAAGTTACACTTTTGCTATTTTTATTGGGTATAACTGGACTTCAATTATTTCTATAGCTTCCAGTGATACATTTGACATTGATTTAAGAAGAAAGTGGCTAAGTATACACTTACTAAATTTAGGAATCAAGCATAGTTAATATTTACATCTTTCTATCTGTCTGTCTGTATATCTATGTATCTCCATGACCAATATATACATTCTTTTATTTGTTTTATTCTTGAAAATAAGATATATCTAGTCAGAAACTGCTTTATAGTCTGAAAAAAAATTACTTTAGTTGACCTTGCTTGATAGGACTTAATAACTCCACTACAAAATCTATTTAGATTAAGTAGGTACATTAATATCCAAAGTATATTTAAATTATTTAGGACCAAGGATTCAACGCCCAGCATCACAAATAAAATAAAATATAATAAAAATTTTCTAAAGAAACAATTTAAACTCATAGCTCACACATTAAATAGCCCCTTTGTTAATTTTTCAATCAATTCCAGTGCTGAATGCTTTACCTTGCAATCACAAAGTGGATTTACAAAATAAGATTTAAAATTCAAATTCCCTCCCTAATTTTTCTTATAATACCAGCACAAATAATAAAAGTAGAAAGCATAGGAAAATTCTATTTAACCTTCTCTCAAACTTGCCTAGCTAAAAAAATCTAGCAGGGGATGCTCTGATAGTTAAGATTTATGATCACTGTCTCCTCTGGTTGAAGATCAAGTCAGGCTCATTTGTAATTTTCTCAGTACCCTTGGCTAAGGAAGAAGGGTCCTGACGTTGAACACCTGCTTCCACCCTTGAAGCCAGTGAAGACAACCTCTGCTCTAACGAGGCAGACTTTCTATGCCAGATGAGAATACAAGGAAAAATACACAAAAAGCGCAGCACAACAGAGAGTATTAAAGAAACATGCCATGACCATTGTTTTATTATTTTATGTTTAACTTCATGGTGACTACACTTTAATAAATCAAAATGCACTGTCATTAAAATGTAGAATGGCTCTCTGGAGTTAGGGAAGAGCATTTTTACTAATGAAAGCAATGATAAATTAATTATTTGATCAATGTGAATTGTGTAATTATTTTATCAATTAAATTTTAAGTAGCTGTTTTATCATATGCAGGCTTGCTATGTTTTTTTTAACTTGTAGAAATGGAAAAATAAGCCATGTAACCTTTATCCAAATACATTATTTGGTGGTGTTCTACAATTCTCCAAATCCAACACTCCAGCATTACACACAATTAGAATCATACATGTGTAAGATATGTATCCCGCAGGGCCCTGAGTAAATAGGAAAATAGAAATACAATAAAAACTATATTGCATCTAACCCAATACCATATGTACATACATTTTTCGAATTAAATAATATCAAGGAAGAAAATTATGGATTATATAAAATGGGTGAGCAAACAGAGTTATGAACAGTATGGAAAGGCGGATGCAGCATCAAACAGAGTCAGGAATCAGTGTGATTTTATTCATTTGGTTGACTCTTGGATCTTCTTTTTCAAGTCGTTCAGTCACCACCTTGGAAGTTACCAGGACACAACTCAAACTGTTACGTAAGGGGCTAAAAGACCAGAAGAGAGAGCGAGTTTTCACCTGATACATAGGACGCTGTTTCTCTAAGGTGAAGGTCTTTACTCATGCCCGAGTGTGAGGCCAAAGGAAAATGTAGGTCGTGGAAGCTGTACTACATTGTCGAGCTTACTGAGAAGGCTTATTTTTTTGTTGTTTTCCCCGTTTGTGTTTGATATAATCACTTTTTTTTTAAGCCACACATCTGACTTTAGACTCCATGCCTTGCTAAAATATCTATGAGGATATAAAATAGAAAGATTTCTAATGATCATTCTTAATATTCCTTCACCTTCCTCTTTTGTGAACTTCTCTTTCCTTTTCTAATTCTACTACCAGGCATAATTTTAGAAGTATCTCTGAAATAGTGGTTGGTAACTTGGGTAAAATAATAACAAACTGGAACTCTAAAAAGGGCTGGGATGTTGGGGACTTAGCTCAAGTGGTAGAGCACCGGCCTAGCAAATGCAAGGTCTTGAGTTCGATCCCTAGCACCCCTCACCCCCAGAAATCAGAAAAGAAAATTGGAAATTTTTTCTGGTCACTTAGTATTTTTGTTATGTAAGTTTACTTGGAAAATCTGATTACATGTTAGTTTAATAAACTAGATAATTTACTCTTGGCAAACTAGTGGCCTAAACTGGTGGGAACTGCAGGGTTACCTGCCTTTGTGAGAAGTGGCATTGTTCAAAAATGTGACAGAGAGGAAAAATAAGCAAACCTGGGCTCCCCAAAGAGCCTAATCACATAACTGACTTAGCACAACTTTCAAAGCTGTCAGGGAAACTATTTGAAAAGCTTGCCAGTGAATCAGATCCTGCTGCTAGAAAAAGGTCTTTCAAAGGCTGGCATCTGGGCACTGTGATTGCCATGGAGAACGGGCTGCTGGCCATGGTGCTTTATCTCTGGTGATCATGTGCTGGGCCCATTACCAGGCTATTTGGGCCGTGATGACTGTGGTCTTGATTGACGGTGAAATTCTATCTTGTGATTTCACTTCTGAATTAGATTCTCTCAAGCTGTCCTTTGTATTTATTTACCATTCAGCACCAACTTCGCACATGTTTTCTCTGTGCTTTGAAATAAGGTCTCTCTTTTCTGCAAAATGGGAGACAAAGCTAAAAATTTGGCTTTTTGCACACTTATATCTAGTTAATCTCATATATAATGAAATTCACACCCTCTTTCTTAAAAATATTGTTTTAAGAAAGCTCTTTCATCAATGATACTCACATTTCTTTTCTTCGGATTTTTCTTTTAATTCACCTTCACAAAGTAGTTCCTAGACATATTTTAAGACATGAAGGAACTTGTTGTATCTCCCTTCCCCCTAATCCCACTCAAGACTCCCAACTATATCCCAGAGAAGATATAGTCCCTTATGAAGAGGATCATGTCACTAATGGAAATACCTATGCTGGTGTTTCAGGAAAACATTTACTCTTAGTTACCTTATCTGACTAAGAAAGCTGCCCCTACTGCTTTTCCAGTACATACTCTTTCTGTCATCAATGGAAGTACCTTGCAGGCCACTTGTTATAGATCTAGAATGTCCCTCAAAAGTCTAGGGTTCAGGAGTAGGGCCCCAGGAAGGTGACCAGATGATGGGGTTGCTATAGTCATTAATGGCTTACTACACTGATGGATTCTTTCTTCGACCACACTGTTCAGAAGGGCCTGGCCAGAGGAGGCAGGTCACTGGGGTGTGTGCCTCGGAAGAGTGTATTCTTGTCCCTAAATCCTCACTACATTCTCTGCCTTCTGACCACGATCCCTCCTCTTCTGTTCCATTCTGCCATGCTGTTTTTGCCTTGGAGCTGCACAACCTTGGACTGAACTCACTGAAACTGTGAGTCTAAATGAACCCCTCCTCCTTTAAGTTGCGATTGTCAGATATTTTGTTCCAGAAATGGAAGGCAACTGATTAATTCCTTCTGGACAGGTCACTAACATTTTCTTCCTCACCTGTTCTTGAATGATTACAGCCTTGCAATAGCTTGCTAATTATACCTAGTCAATTAGGCAACCACAAACACTTAGAATCCCTTCCCAGCAGATGCTACAGTCCCACTTCATGAACCTGTGGCATTAACTGGTTGGTTTTAGTGCCATATTCTTCCTCCCTAGTCTTTGCTTTTCCTTGACTATTCATCATCTTTCCTTCCCAAATATCACTCTGTAGTTTTAATTCATCATGTTGAAGCAGTTACATCATGATATTAGTTACTTTGTGACTAGTTCCATTAGTTGAGGCCTGTGTAATAATCTCCATACAAGCACACAAAATTAAATATAAAACCAACATATGGAACTGAGAATATTCCACCTGAACACTGACACTTTTCTGAAGTTCTTTCATTTTGTGACTGAGTGCACAGCGATTGAACACAGAACTACAGAGTAACAGTGAGCATATTTTGAAAGGATTATTGAGTGTTAAGATTCTTCACCAACAAATATTGAAACACATGTAATTAGAGCCATAAGAAGCTTAAATAGTATAACTGTAGGTATTTATTCATCTCTTTAAATTTGTTTGAAATACTGTTAGAAATTTTGAGCTATATTTAAAGAAAAAATAAGGCTGTAAGTGTGGCTGTTGCCATCCGTAATTTGAATTTTTCATACTTTGGCCTCTGCTGCTTATCAGAAAAATATCTGATCACTGATACCTGAAGCAAAGCTATTTCTGGGTGAGTTTCATCCATTTCCATAAAGCATCTAGAGAAATGTTCCATTTCAGAGGGAAACAGGTTAAGGAGACTGGTGTGTGTGTGTGTGTGTGTTTGTGTGTGTGTTTTATATAATATATTTATATATATATATATGAACTAAATACCTCTGTTTTGGGGGGATGTTGGGGATCGAACTCAGGGCTTTGAGCTTGCTAGGCAAGCTCTCTAACCACTGAGCTAAATCCCCAGCCCAAAGAACAACAGCAACATCATTCTCCCCCATTCATTTTTTCGGTGCTGGAGCTCAAACCCAGCACCTCACACATAGTAAGCAAACACGCTGCCACTGCACCATGAGGCCAGTGCTTAAATACCTTTATTGAGATTAAACAATTTTCAATTCAGAGAAAATAAATGATCAAAGATAATGACATAAATGAGGAATATCAACAACCAAAAAGAGAAAGACTATCAGAATAGCTGACCCAAATAATCTAACATTACAAAATAAATTCAGGAATTGCAAGATAATTTAAAATTATAATTGGTATACACAGAGAAATTTACAAAATGAGAATCAAATGCTATGAACAGGTAATATTATGAGACCAAGAAAGAGCATTTTGAAATTATGCATAACATAGGCACACAGATAGAAATCTGGCAGGATACAGAATGAACGAACAAACAAATAAAAGAGATGAAAGCTTGGTTATAGATTAATCCAGCAGGTAGGAAATATAGTTAACAAAATATTTAAAAATATACATGGTAATATTTTATAAGAAATATTTAAATTAATTACTTATAATTGAAGAAAGAAATCTTTAGACTGTGAGATACTCCACGGGCCTTTAGAATCAATGAAAGAAGAGCCATGTGTTGATAAAACCTTCTGAAATTTCAGAACATAAAGATAAAAACGTATTGTCAAAGAAATAGGTGTGTCACCCATAAATGTACAAGTATTCTCCTCACACTAGAATTTGATAATTAGCATAGTATGTTTGAAGACAAACTAGTGTCTTCTGAGTTTCAATAGAAAACAATTCTATGCCAATATTTCCAGCCATTTATCATTAAATATAAAATTCAGAAAAAGTCACTAAAATTATTTTGAGACATATAAACATAAAAACTGTGTATTTATGGAGTACCTCATGATGTTTTCTATACGCATATAATGTATAGTGTTCAAATCAGATTAAACATCCTGTCTCCTAAAATATTTACAATTTCCTTAAGATAAAACTTTTAAACCTTTCATCTTTGTTTTAGAGATATACAGGCTGCTGTGCAAAAAGCACATCAGAACTTCTTGCTGCTATTTCATTGTAACTTAGCATTTGTCATACTAATTCATTATGTGGTTTGATTTTAAACAGGATTTTCGAGTAGAAAAATGTGTATGATTTTCCTTTTTTGATCGGGGAGTTACTGGGGCTTGAACTCGGGACTTGCATTGAGCTACATCTCCAGCCCTTTTAATTTTTTGAGACAAGGTCTTGATAAGTTGCTAAGTTGCCCAAACTGGGCTCAAATTTGTAATCCTCCTTCCTCAGCCTCCCAGAGTGAGTGCCGGGATTTTAGGAATGAGCCACTATGCCAAGTTTTGCACAATTTAACTCCCTTTAAAACAAAATTTAACAAAAAGTTACAGGAAATGTTTATATGTGAGAATCAGGACTCAATAATAGAGATAGAGAAAGAGGTTTATGACTGTTTTGTATAATTACATGTAAAACACATAACACAAATACTAAAGAAAGTACCGAATCTTAGTTGATCTCATAGTATTATCATCTAAACAAAAGTAACCTTGATTATTTCATTGAACCTCATTGTCTTAGCTCCTTTGCCCTTGAACTAGTGATAATGCCTCTTCAACTACCATGTGATGTAGTTGTGAAGAAGACAATTAGTGTGAAAAGCCTTTCATTATAACTTCAGCACTATGCAAAGATAAATTTCAGTATGACCATTTCCTTTTATGAGAATTCTTGTGTGTGATATTTTTTCTGACATTGCGAAGATCATTGGGAGCTACAGGAATTAGGAGGGAAGTGCTTTCTTTGAAATACTATTAATTATCCAAAGTCTATTTAGTAAAAGTCTTTACTTTTATATAAAATGTAAGACAAAGTAGTCAAATTCCACAATTGGCTTGTTTATTTTTTCATTTGCAGTCTCCAGCCACCTTGTGATAGATATGCTAAATTGGAATGAGCTATAATATTTCTTAAGTACTGAGATAATTTGATATCCTAAGAGAGCTTGAGTACTATCTTTTTCCATGAAATAAATTGCTGAATTATTTCAAGGGTAATTTGGGGGCACATACTGGATTCTGAAAGTGCGGCAGGTTAAGTTGTTTAGTGAACAGGGAGATGCTTAATATCCCAGTTCCCACATACAGATGACAGCCGTCTTTACTCAAATCTGACAGCCAATTTCTCTCTTGATAGTTGTATTCCTTAAGAACTCAAAGGTGCTTATATCGAAGATTTTAACACAGTTCCCGTTAGCACTG
Organism: Hystrix cristata; assembly: GCA_004026905.1. Lineage (NCBI taxonomy): Eukaryota > Metazoa > Chordata > Mammalia > Rodentia > Hystricidae > Hystrix > Hystrix cristata. Next base: position 12,889 of record PVJO010020041.1, on the reverse strand, counting down.
TCCTAGGAACTATTTCTCCCAATTTTCTATTGTTCTTCACTTGAGAGGACATTAGTATATTTCAGTACACATCTTTGTAGCGTTTTGATTGAGTTGATTAAAGTTTCAGCTCCATTCTTTATTATTACAAGATTGCCAATGATATATCACCCTCTGTTGTCAGAATTTAATTTCCTTATAGGTATAATGAGTGGCAACTTAATATTTTTTCCCTATGATATCTACAAGTGTAATGTACATTTCAGCAAAAGGCTGAATGTAATATATAAGCTTTTTATATTGAAGAGTAATCAGAATACACTTTAGCTACTGTAGGTTGTTCACATCTATGAAAATATTTGCATATAAATGATTTTCGATGGGAGTGTATGACTGCTGCATGTAATTTTTCCGGTTAACTTACGTTAAATTTCAATTGTTTATTATGTTCCAGCCTTACTGACTGGTATGTATGGTTGTGTGTACACGTGTATAAGTACTATTGGAAAGAAATAAGCCTCAGCCTCTGCGTTGAAATACAGAAACAGAAATATAATATTAATTTTAATAAAAATAATTTACGCCAGAGCTACAATCTTTTCATAATTGGCAAAATGTGTCATATTCAAAGGGCTCTGTTTATGGTACAGCTGAAGGAGAAATGAGTGGCCACAAGGAGACGGTACTGTGCAGGGCTCTCAACCATTATTTTGTCAGGTGTCTCTGAAGGGTCCATCACCTCCATGTACTAATCTGCACACAGAGCTTGTATAGACAATTGTTCCTCTGGGGCAATCACTTTTGCATGGAGATTATACATTTGCTTTGTAAGTATACTCTCCTGTGCTTCCTATTAACTTTGTGTGACTGACAAAGTATGTTTTTTCTTTACCTATGTGTCCATTAGAAACAAATAATTTAATTCATGTTAATAAGTATCTTATGTGAATATATTACATAAGTAACTGTTGGAAAGAGTTTATACATTTAATTGAACCTGAAGAAAAGTTAGAAAATTTACTGACAAATGAATCACTTGATTTATTTACTATTAGTTCCTTTTTGTTTCAACTTAAAATAAAGGTTGTATAATCAAAAAGATGTTAAGCAATGTAACAATGCATCTTCCTAATTGCATTGATATGGCCTACAGAATTAGCTTGGTAGGACATCTAAAAACATTAATGACGGTTATGTGCAAATCACAGTAATGTTCGTAACATTGGGAGTTTTATTTTTCTCTATAATTTGATCTTTTTAATGATCGTTGAACTCTGTTTGCAGGTATGTTGTTGAGTAGTTTTGTGTATATGCTCTCTAAGGAAGTTGGCTTGTGCTTTCTTTTTTTGCTGTTCAGTCCTTGGCCAGGTTTGGTATCAGGGTCACGCTAGCTTGCAGAAATCAGCTTGGCAGTGGTCCTGCCCTTTCAATTTTATGGCAGACTTTGAAGAGCATAGGTATTGATTCTTCTCTGGAGTCTTGGTAAAACTCAGTGTTGAGTCCACTGGGTCTTGGGCTTTTGTTAGTTGGTAAGGTTTTATTACTGCCTCTAGTTCCTTGCCTATTACTGGTTTACTCAGGGTTTTTACATCTTGTTGGTTCAATTTTGGTAATTTATATTTAGCTAGGAATTTATCCATTTCTTCTAGATTCTACAATTTATAAAAATACAAGCTTTGAAATATATTTTTTCTTGCAATCATCTGGATTCTAGAGGTGTCTTGTGATTTCACTTTTTAAATTCTAATTGCACTCATTTGAATCTGTTTCTTCCTTCTTTTGGTAATTGGCTAAGGGCTTATTGATCCTGTTTATCTTTTCAAAAAAACAACTGTGCTTCATTTATTCTTAGTGTCTTTTTTGTCTCAATTTCATTATTTTCCTCTTTGATCTTTATAATTTCTTTTCTTCTACAAGTTTTTAATTTAGATTGTTCTTGTTTTTCAAGGAGCTTGGAATGCATCATTAACTTATTTATATGGGATCACTCTATTTTTCTAATGTGGACATTCACAGCTATAAATTTTCCTTTTAGAACTGCTTTCTTTGTGTCCCACAGGTTTTGGCATGCTATTGTTGTATTACCGTTTGATTCTAAGAACTTTTTCTTTTTTTTGACTGCTCTTGTAATCCATTGACTATTCAAGAGAATATTCTTTAATCTCTGTGTGTTTATATAGTATCTATGGCTTCTTTTGCTGTTGATTTCTATTTTCTTTTCACAGTTGTCTGATAGAGAATTAAGATGCTGCTTCAATTCTATTGTATTTATTTAACAATGCATTATGGCAAAAGATATGGTCTGTGCTGGAGAATGTTCCATGTGCTGCTGAGAAAAATGTGTTTTTGTTGTTGTTGGATGGAACACTCTGTAGATGTCTAAGTCCAGCTGTCTAAAGGTGTGGTTCATCTCTGGTAATTCTTTATTAATATTTTATGCTGGGGATGAAAGGGTAGCTCAATATATATATATATATATATATATATATATATATATATATATCAGTAAATGTAATACATCACATAAACATCAGTGAGGATAAAATCACATGATCATCTCAATAGACTCAGAATAAAACCTTTGACAAAGTACAACATACATTCACAATAAAAACCCTGATGAAAATAGGCTTAGAAGGAATGTACCTCAAACTAATAAAAACCACTAAGACAAACCCAGAGCCAACATTACACTGAATGGGGAAAAACTGAAAGCATTCCTCTAAAATCAGGAATAAGACAAAGGTGTCCACTCCCAACACTCCTGTAAATATCACAGGATTGGAAACTAGCCAGAGCAATCAGGCAAGAGAAAGAAATTAAAAAATATTCAAATAGGAAACTAAATAGTTACTCTAATTTCATCTGCAGATGACATGATCTTTTATATAGAAGATACAGAAAACTCTACCAGGAGAGCCTTAAAACTAATAAATTCGGCAAAGTGGCAGCATATGAAATCAACATACAAAAATCTATCTTTTTCCTGTAAAGCAACAGTTCATTGAGAAAGAAATTAGGAAATCAGTCCCATTCATGGTAGCTTCAAAAACATTAAATTCCTAAGAATCTAACCAAGAAAGTGAAAGACTTCTATAGTAAAGAATATAGTGCTCTGAGAAAAGAGATTGAAGAAGACATTAAAAAATGGAAAACATTCCTGGATAGACATAACCAATATTGCCAAAATGGTCATATTATCAAAATTATATGTACACTTAATGCAATGTCTATCAAAATACCAACACCATCCCTCAGAGAACTGGAAAAAAAATCCTGAGATTTATGTGAAAGAGAAGAAACCTAGAACACCCAAAGAAATTCTGAGCAAAAGAAGCAGACAGGAGACAATATGATTCTGGACTTGAAGCTGTAGTACAAAGCTACAGTCATAAAAACAGCATGGCACTGGCATGAAACAGACACTTTGACTAATGGAACAGAACTGAGGGTGCAGAAGCAGCTCTGTGTGCCTTCAGCCATCTGAGTTTCTACAAAGAAGCCAGAAACATATGCTAGAGAAAAGACAGCCTCTTTACTAAACCATGTTGGGAAAACTGGTCATTCATGTGCAGAAGAATGAACCTAGACTCCCATCTTTCAAACTGTACTAATATCAAATCAAGGTGGACTAAGACCTCAGCATAAAAACAGAAACACGGACTCTACTGAAATTTCAGATAAATGACTCTTCTGAGGACATGGGCATAAGCAAGGATTTCTGAGCTGAGTCCTTGTTGCACAAAATGTAGTATCAAGAATCAACAGATGGAGTTATATCAAATTTAAATCTTCTGCATAGCAAAGAAAACCACAGAGTGAAAAGACCATCTATAAATTGGAAAATAATTTTGCCTACTATTTTTCAGACAGATGACCAATACCTAAAATAGAGAACTCAAACTAATTAGACTCCTCAAAATAAAAGACTCAATCAAGCACGAATTGAAATGACACTTCTCAAAAGAAGTACAAATGACCAATAAATACATGATAATATGTTCAACATCTTTGACCATTAAAGAAATGCAAATCAAAACAGCACTGAGAGTCTATCTTATTCTAGTAAGAATGACTATTATAAAGGACTCAAACAACAATAAGTGTTGGTGAGGTTGAGGAGAGAAAGGAGAATTTCCGCACTGTTGGTGGGAATGTAAACCAGTACAGACACTATGGAAATCAGTGTAGACACTCCTCAATAAACTAAAACTAGAAATTCCACTTAATCCATCTCTACCTCTTCTGGGGTATCTTCCTGAAAGAATTAAAGTCATTTTATCACAATGATACACTCATGTGCATGTCAGCATTCAACAATACAATTCATAATACGAGACCTATGGCAGCAGCCTACATGCCCATCAGCCAATGAATGGGCAAAGAAAACGTGGTGTTTATATACAATGGAGTATACTCACCCAGATAAATTTGAGTCATTTGTTGGAAAATGGATGGATCTTGGGACCTTAATGGAAAGTGAGATAAATCAGACACAGAAGGTTAAATATTACACGGCTGCTCTTAAATGAAAATGCCAAAATATGAATAATTTAATGACCAAAATAAAACAGAGATTATAGGAATCAGGGACGTGGGCTTTATAGAGATCATTTGGGGACCTGGGGAAGGAAGAGATGTCTAGGAAAAGGAAGAAAAGTGGGTGTGTAGAAAAAGAGAGAGGAGTAAAAACGACGAAGACGCAGTATGTACCTGCTCAAATTTCTCAAGATGAATATTATTATTATATATTGCAAGTATATATTAACAATAAAGATGTTTAGCAATGAGGACCTAAAACTTTCATGAACAGAATATTCTTTTCAAAAATTTTACTCAAAATTTCACTAAAGAAAATATATTTCAAAAGGAAGCTCATCGGTGTACTACAAAAATGTGGTTTTATCAAACTTTGGAGTCTCCAACAACATAAATCACAGAAACCATAACATACTGAATTAGGACCAGACTATGCAACTATTTATTTTTAAACACACAAGTAGATTGGGTTTTGCAAATGTCAAGTAACTTTTCTTGTTTCACTGGTTAGATGTAGGATTCCTAACCTTCCAACAAAGATTTTAAACCATCGAATGCTCCCCTTATTAGAGAGAAACACTTTTTGTAACATGGCTATACAACTAAATAAGTCTAAACATTCATATTTTATACTTTAGATCCCACTCCTTTTAAAACCATGATTCTTAATTTTCAAACTCAAACTAAAACATCGATATTTGTTTTCATAATGTAGGATAATACAGGAAATAGAGGTATAATACTAAATAAATTACTAATGCTTTCTCTCATACTCTCATACATTTAGCACTTTGGTTAAATGATTTTCCCAGTGTCTATTACATGCGAAGTAAAGGGCAATTCCTAGATAATGCTGGAGAATATGGGACACGATATGTATACTGACTAAATCCTACAAAGGAGAAGTTAACCTCCTCTGCTTGCCAGCTGAGCTTTCTCAAGCCTTGCATGATGTAATCTCTTCTCTTTTCATTTGAAGAGAGCTTGCAGGGGAGAAAAGTCAACAAAGGAGTAGGTCTGAGAAGAAGTCTAGTTCCTAACAGAATCATTTAACAACCTGAATTATGATATTCTCAAACCTGCACACTATTTTTTACTTGCTGATCTTAGGGATTCCTTATCTAGGGTTATGAAAACATTGTTTTGTTTTGATTGTTTTTCTTTTAAAAGTTCTTGACCATTATAGGAACCTTATTGTTGTTGTTTGATTCAGTGTGGAATGGAAAGCAGGCCCTCACACATATTAGCAAGCATTAGACTACTGATCTACACTCCAGCCCTGATCAACTCATAGTAAGAAAAGAAAAAAAGAGACTGTCTGTTTAGGAAACAGTGAAATGTACTTGCTAAGGCCCAGAGTTACTTTGCCAGGACTCAGTTCCCAGCTCAACTCAGAATGTGGAAAGTTCCAAAGCGTTCCTTCTCTTTTTTCCAGGTTTCTCGCCTGCAGATTGGGAATAATGGTGAAAGTCTCTGTATCACAAAGTGCTTGTTAGAAAAGAAAATTGTTACTATCACATACTGAGTTTTAAATTTAAATATTACTTGCTATTATTCCTATGCATTTGTATTTGCAAGAGAAATGATTTTGTTAATTTATTCCAGTACATTTTGCTCTCTATTGAATTCATTTTTTATTCTAATACTTATTTTAATCATTATAGCGTGTTTTGTTCTATCTCTTAAGAAATACTTTTCCCTTCTCCCTTTATAGCCAGTTCTTCAAAATATACATCGTCCATACTTGTTTGCTTTTGGTTAGCCTGAACAAGTCTCCCAAGCTCAGGAAGGATAAAGAAGACAGATAAATAATTAAAAACAAAAATGCATACCTGTGGTTCTGTTAAGGGCTCAAAACAATCCTCAAACTCTTAAAAATATACCTAACTTCCTGTCACAAGTCATGGGTACTTTATCTATACAAGTTTGCTCTGCTAAAGGAGATCAATATGTTCTTGAATTTTGAGAACCAATTTAGCATTTCATGTCATTTTCAAAGTTCCTCTCACTTCCACAAGAGCCAGTCATGTTGGCTAGGTTATTTGGTAATTGAGTTTCTCAAGGCTCATGTGCCGCCTTTGATGTAGTGTGAAAGGGTTTCAGAGCTATGCGTTTCTAGACTCTTCATAATCCCCTAAAATTATATTTCAGTGTCCTGATCTGTGCCTTACGGGGCTCGACCAGCGTCATATTTCTTAATCTGATCTTATTTTCTGGTCACCAATTTGATTTCTTAGCAACTGGCATGACATGGTCTTCTTTGAATAGCCTCATGTCTATAAATCTTTATCTCCCAGTTTTCAGTTTTCTTCTCAGTCTTTGTTGATCTTAACCCTTAAATTTTTATCTCTTGTAGCCTGAATTACGGGTGACCTTTTCATTGCTATCGGTCAAGATTCCACTTAATATGGCTGGAATGGCCCTTGTCACTTAAAAAAGAATAATGAACATTGTCCTGAATGAAATGTGGGGGATAGAAAGACATAGGAAGAGAAAAAAAATGTGAGAGGGAGGGAAGAAGTGAGGCCAGGAGAGGGATGAGAGAGAAGGAAGGAGAGGGAGCAAGAACAAACCAAAAATTACTGAAAAGGCTGAGGTGAGTGTTTCTTTATTTTTCCTTCCTCTTTAACCTAAACTACTCCCTGTTTTTAATGAATGATTGTTGGATATTTCTGAAAAAATAGTTGGAATCTAGAATCCCATATGATGAGCCACTCTAAATGAATTAAATACTTCATGTAGTGAATTAACTATTATTTGAGAGGAAATAACCCCAACATTTTTTATAACTGGCCAGAATGTACTCTTATAATAACACAATGAGTCACCTGTAATTTTACATTCCTTTGGGCAATTTTCTTCAGATACTATGAAAAGAACTTAAATTTAAAAATAATTCACAGGAGATAATTATTTCCTTGTAAAGCAGATTTCCTGTCCAATCTCTTTCAACATTTGAACACAGATAAACATCATTTTAATGCAAACTAAGCCTTTCTTTTTTTTTTAAATGTTCATCTTCTCTTCTACTGATTCTTTGATGACTATGTCAGATTTGAATTTCTTTACTCAACACACACTATCAGGCTTTTGGAAGAGTGTTGCAGTACCTGCTGTTTGAGAAGTCACAGATCCCATTGTCTGGGAACTTGGTTCCAAAGAAATGAAACATGTGGCTACAAGAGAAATTCACCTGAGGTGATGATACTTCAACTTATTTCATTTGCTATGTTCATTACTGTCTGCTACGACAAGGAATAAGGTTTGGAAAAAATCAGGAGAAAATAAACCTCCCACATATCCAGAATATTTTAGAAACATAAAAAAATACTAGCTTAAAGTAGTTTAACCCTGGCACTAACCCTCACCTTAACTGGACAAAATTTAAGTTTTTTATTTTTTATTTCTGTCAATGTGTGAACTCAAATACAACAGACAATGTATGTCACATTTGCATTTAACAGACTCCAAATGAAAATCTTATTGTGCTGGTTATTTTGAATACAGGGATTGAGTCTGTACACTTATGGCAGTGACATAAGAGTGTGCAATACGGTAGTGTGTCTGCCTAATACCTCCATGACCCTCCCTGGCCCTCACCATTGTAGCTGGGTTCCCTCTCCGTAGCTATTTGGAAATGAAACTACCATGATTCCACTTCAGGGACATTCATGAAACAAGTATTATATATCTAGGTTTAACTAGGTAAGCCTCCAAAACTAACAAAAAATTATTGATCACTTTCTAATGTAACTGACAATTTGTTGCAAAATTACTGAGGAAAAGGACATACAGCCATAATACTATTAACAAAGAATATAATCCATTACCAAAACTACAGTGCATAGGAAAAGAAAATACATCACAGCATCGTGACACAGAAATAATTACAACAATATTATCCAGTGTTCCCCGATGTCCCAAGAGGATCTGTAAGAAAACTGTTCTGTGATCAGACATGTGTACAAAATGCTGAATGTCATAATGTAATCTTGAAAGTTTCACACACATATTCACATAGTAAAGCCTTTGAAAATTGTTCTAGGTGATTAATATTTGCATATTTTGAAGTTAAACTATAGGTATCTAAAATAGTGTATCATGTATATACATGAATAGGTACAGTTTGGCTCTTAAATGTCCCGTGAAGTCCCCTGTGTGAGAGACATGAACTTTAGGATGTCCCTGTTGGAGAGGAGTGGACCATTTAAGAAGTGGGCTTTGGTGGCAGGTCTCAGGCCATTCAAGCCCCTGGGGGGATAATGGGACACATCCTCTTTCTCTTGGTCTTTTTCTTCCCCATTATGAGTTGAGTAGTTTTGTTCCACCGTGCACTCCCTTTCATTGACATTCAGCAGCCCCACTAGAGGCCTAAAAGCAATGTGTCCACCTGATAACTTCCAAAACCAGTCAGTTTTGTCCTTATAAGTAGATTATTTCAAGTGTTTCGTTTTGGTAATATAGTCATATGTTTTATATGATCTACTGAGAAAAACAATTCTAGGACTATAAGCAAAGAAATGTAGTACACTCTGGTGAATAAATAGGAGAACAGGATATATTTAATTAATAAGTAGAACAGGATATATTTATGAAGGGAAATTTCTGTTATTAAGAAGAGTGAAAGCACCACAGTTCTGAACCCCAAGACATCATGCACTCATGGGTGGGGCTTTCCAGAACTGGCTGGATCTGGAGTGTGTGAATGTGGATTAAGGGTACGGTAACTAAATTAGTCCACTGATTGGTTTAGCATGGTTCTGGGGTTGGGTAATGGGAAGGCTCACCTTTGGTGTGGGTAGCACCACCAACAGGCTGGTAGTCTGGATGGGATACAAGGGAAAGGGAGGCTTGCTGCTTCACTGCTCTGCTGCTTTGCTGCCTCCTGCCCACCACACCATGGACTGTCTCTCCCCTGCGATGGCCTCCACCTGCCACCCTGCCTTGGGGCCAGTTGACCATGGACTGAACCTTCTACAGTCTGTGAGCTAAAATAAACCTTTCCTCCTGGAACTTGTTAGGTGTTGGGTATTTTGTCCCAATGACGAGAAAAGTAACTAAGATAATATCACAAAAGTTTTACAACATGTTTATTGAAGATATATTTTTATGGAAATATATTTTATGTTGTTACTTCTACGCATTCATAAAACTATAATTGAAATAAATAAATACTTTCCTTTAAAAGCTACATAGTCAGAGCTTGAACTCCAGTGTCTCTTTTCTATCTAAAGTCATGACTGCATCCTTTTCTACAAAATATCCACTTGTATTCTATCAAGACAATTGCACAGAATTATTTTTACCATTAGCTACAGAAGTTATTAAAAGTCATTAGAAATAGTTATTAGGGTGGATTGACAATTTAATAGAAGTAGCTTGCTTTCTTTGATAAGTAATTTGAGAATTAAAAAAAAAATAACTCAGGGCTTCTACTTCACCACAAGTCTCACTCAACAAACAGCTTTCTGATTTCCAGGACATCTAACAGAGCTACAGCACTGTGTTCATCATTCTCTTATGGGCCAGTGAGAGTCATTCTGCAAATTTTGACCAGTGTTGTGTATTGCAGACACTGACAGACATTACCCCACCACGACTGTAAAATGCGTGTGATTTCAAGAGGTATTTACAGGTGAGGGGACACATACTTCAAAACTAACAGAGCACATTTATCGTAAAGGTCAAGCATAGCATTAGAATGGGGAGAGGTAGAGGAAGCATTGCAAAATCAGCCCTGGGCAAGAGAAAGATGGCAAACTTCCTTCAGTAAACTTCACCTCACTCTTCTACTTAGTGAGAAAAGCTTTCTCTTGGGAGAAGTTAAGTTGAAAGCAAACTGTAAGAAACGTGGGATGCTAAAAATGGCTCCTTTCATGTACACACACTGTCTCAGATATTCACAATACTCGCGCTCAAGATTTGGTGTTAGTTTCTAAAGCACAGCAAAACAAAAGGACTCATTAAAACTAAGGTATTACAGTTTCATTAAAACTAACATTTCCCTTTATAGGGTAAGGAAAGCTACTAAGAACCATTAAATCTCACTTAAACATTATATGGATAAAGGTGAATTGAAATTAACATTTTGATTTTCTGAGGCCATTCTGAATATTTTGTGTTAAATAAAAGGGACTTCTAAAATTTAAAAAAGTAAAAAACAAAAATTTCAGCATTTGATAAATCAGTTCCCAGGAATAAGGTTCATCCTCTAGCTCACTTTGGCTTCTAGGAAGATGTAGCAGATAGAGCTTTTCCTGTTCTTCTCACTAAGTCTGATGGAAAGCACTAGACCTAATACATGAATTACTTAAGAAACAGCACTAAAGGCTGGAAAGGAGGTAGACTGGCCAGGGACCTTGCAACCTGAGGAGTAACAGCTATGTGTATTCTCTGATTTTCTTTGTGCTTCACGTAGGCAAGCACAGGAGTTAGAAGGGGTGCCAATATGGAAATCACAACAGGCACACGCTAATAAAGTACCAGAAAACCCTGCCTTCTTTAGCCAAAAGAACCAGGCCCCGTCACTCTAGCAGAGACCAAATGGATACACTGAACATCTACACTCGGGGAGCTCAAACCTTCTGGCAGCCAGGAAAAGTGGAGTAGAGAATTAGTGCTTTCATTTCTGCTAGCTAGCTACACTAATCTATCATCTGTCTGTCTGTCTGTCTTTCTCTTACCTATCTCTGTTGGTTTTGTTTTTTAGGACAAACCTAATACATTATTTATTGTCACCTGATTTTGAAATTTTTTTGTGGCTTCAAAACAGTACTTCCTAAGTAAACCTACATGGTCTGCAATGGTATTTTACTGTTTTGAAAACGTGTCTTCTTAAATATCAGTTGCATTTTAAGGCCAGTGTAAAAGTTTGAAAGTTTGAAATAATTGAGAAAACTTTAGAATAAGGGCCACATGCTGTGAAAGGCTGCAAAGCAACCCTGAAGGAAACTGGATTCCGATGGCCCTAGGGGATCCATTATGGTTTACTAGCTTCTTATTTACAGGAACAAAACGAAGTGATTAATAATAACAAAATCACACCTTTTGCCAGTGTGTTGGTTATTTGTAAAAAAATTCAACCCTCATTGCCACACTTACCATTGTGTGTTCTTGCACTTGCAGAAGTGTGACTTGTTCACAGTCATTCCCTCTTTCCGCTGTCATATCAAAGTAACAAAATTAGGTCTGAAAGTACAAAGCCGGTGTTCAGATATTCGAAGGAACGTTAACAATGAGCTTTCTAGTATGATCACCATTTTCCACACATAGACTAATGCAGAGTAGGAATGAAATGAATGCCCCGAGTGTCGAGTCAGTTTCAAAGGGTGATATACTTGGTTATAAACCTGACATTCCAAAAGAAACAATTCTATGACAGCTTAGACTCGATCTCTTGCTGTCGGGTTCACAGAGGCAATTCCCATTTGTCAATTTGAAGGCTCAATGACCAGTGCATTGAGGTGGAAGAGGTCATCTGTCCTGCCTCCTTCTGATTCTCGGTCTCCGTTCAGAGAAGCACGGAGGTGTGGGCACTTCCGGTTTCTTAAGGTGTTAGTGTGGACAAGGGTTACTGTGGGAGTAATATCTAGGATTAAGGAAATGAGAAACACTGGAAACTAAAGCTAAAAGAAGTAAGTTATTTTATTGTGAATTTAAAATCTTTATTTTATTCATTCCCCCACAGAGGAGTACTGTTATGAAGTAGCCTACCTTCATTCCTTAACAAATTCCCATTTCTCACTAAAACTCCCTAGAAAACAGAGTCACAGCAGACTGCTTCATGGCCTGTAATTTTCCTTTGTAGAAGAATCTCCAGGCTGCTCCTCAGTTGTGTGGTATTAGATCCAAAATCTGTCACACTCTTCAAGTTACATGTTCATTTTCTTCATGGAACTTACTAGATTCTAAACTTTATAGGTGTATTTTTTTACTCGTTTAATGTTTGTTTTTGACCCCCAGATAGCTATTTTTATGAAAGCAGAGATTGCATCTAATTGGTTCATGCCTAATTTCTCAGATCTTAATATTTTAATGTGTATAGTTGGTTCAAGATACATCTGCTGAGTAAATGAAGACATGGATTATTAAGCAAAAATGAAATTCAGGACTTATGACTATTAATTTGAAGAATAAATGTATAGTTCTGGAATTATTGTGAAACAACTTGAAAAATTACTTGATATCCTGACTTAGCTGGTGTTACAGAAACTTATAGAATTGTATGGGCATAAGAAATGGAATTTTCCTGCCGAATGACTACTGAAAGCATATTGAATAAATAGTTATTGTATTCAAAAGAGAGAACTAGATAGGGAAAAGGGGGATAAAGAAGACGGTTAAAAGAAAAGTAAGATGAAAGGGGGGAAAA
>PVJO010020040.1:16456-33082 GCA_004026905.1 Hystrix cristata | reverse complement strand
ACATCTTATTTTATTTGGACAGCAGATATTCTGATCACATGTGGTCCAAGAACACTGAAATATTAACTCAAATATAATCAGATGTTAAAGATTGGTCTTCAAACATTATAGCCAACGATGCCACGCTTGCCTATGATCTCTCCGATATAAAACCACATCCACACTTCAGTGGCCACCAAACCATTCAGCACAGCTTCCTGAAAAAATAAGTACAAATTTTAAGGTACCTCTTTTTCTAATATATTCAAAATTATTCTTTTCCACGATTAAGTCACAGACAATATAAGGATGCTATTTAAACAACTGGACAGCTTTAGTCAACGTTGACGTTCACTGACTGGTGTTAACTTTGTTCAACTGCTGAGAACCCTTGAACTTCCAATTTTGTCAGGTAAGTAGTCTAGAGCTTATATATTCTTTCAAAGCATTCTTTTAAGACCTGAACTGACTTAACCCTTTCATTATTAGTTTATGAGACACTTTATAGGCCCTAAAACAACCCGCATCCTGGAAGTAGCTGACACATTTAGACAGGGCATTCATATGAAAGGATGGCTACAGGAAGGCCAGCCACATCTCTGAAAAGACATTTCTGTCTGGCCAAAGAAAATTTGCTTCAAGATGACGGGCTCTCTCTCCTCCTTTATACTTTGTTTTTATTTACATTATCTGGCTTAATTCTTTCTACATATTCACTACTCAGTCTCACTCATTCATGACTGAGTGAATTTTTATTGCCCTGAAGGAAAAACAAACAGTTGGAGAAAGCACTGTTCCATCAAAGCACAAATATGGATCTTAAAACTCTAATTGAAGAACTATAACTCCATAACAAAATTGGGCCTTTTCCTTTTAGCGCTTCTGGAAGTGAATTTTTCCTCTTCAAATGAGACCAGAAGTTACTATTTTCTGAAAAATAACTATTTCCAAGGACATAGCTTTCTTTTTTTTTTTTTTTTTGGTGGTGCTGGGGATCGAACTCAGGCCCTTGTGCTTACAAGGCAAGCACCAAGCACTCTAATCACTGAGCTAAATCCCCAGCCCCAAGGACGTAGCTTTCACAGCCAGCAGTTACTAGTTACTTAGGTATTTCATACACTGTGCGCAGACCAAATAAATGTAAAGTTCTAGTTCTTATGGTCAAGCTTCAAGTAGCTTGATAACCCAGCTTTTGGCATTTTTATCCTCCATGTAAGTGTTAGTGTCCTAATATAATTTAGAGTTCTTTGGCTGAACTGGAAATAATTCCAGGACTACAGATGGGGGTGGGGGTAAATCAGCAAAGCAAGCCATATTTTTGTATACGAGCCCAAAATGGAAAGGAAAAAAGTTTACCACTTTTTAAAAATGCTTTCTTGGCTGGGGATCTAGCTCAGTGGTTAGAGTCTTTCCTAGCAAGTACAAGGCCCTAAATTCAATCCCTGGCACCAAAAAAAAAAAAAAAAAAAGCTTTCTTGCTATAGTACAAAACTACTAGTGCCAGGCATTGTGGTGCACACTTGTAGTCCCAGTACTCAGGAGGCTGAGGCAGGAGGATTGCCATGATTGAGGCCGGCCTGGAATATGTAACAAAACCCTGTCTCAAGGAAGAAAACGATATAAAACAATACAAAACATACTACTAGGAAACTAAATCATAAAATAGCCAAAGTATTTCTATCGAGATGACAAAATTAGTAAAGTAAATATCTTCCTTCATAGTAAAAAAAAGATTCTCTCTTATTATCTCATTATTTTGGATTCAGCCTCACTGAAAAATACATACATTAATGAAGATAATCAGAAGAACCTCAAGGGAAGACATTTTCTGTTACACACATACGTTTTTCATTTAATCCATAGTTACCTTAACTGTGAGCTGTTTGAAGCTACCAGTTTGAGCACTACTGACTATTTTTTTCAGGCCCTGAATAGCTGCAGGGATCTCAGCAGGGGTTGGAGGAACCAGCTCAACCTTGGCATAGTGCCAAAATGTGGCCAATCGAGGCTTCGAGTAAGTCACAGCAGCTGGAAAACAAAACAAAACAAAAAACCAGGATGAACTCACTAGAGACTGAAAGAAGCAGATGTGTGGGTTGGACACAAATATTTATTCATGCATCACATTCATTCACTGCTTGTACCAAATGTGCACCCGGTGTGAAAAGTCAAAGCTGCTCCCTGGTAACAAGGAGGCTTTTAAAGCTGCAGAACACCTGTGTCACAGGGACACGCAATCAGGCAGGAAGCTATAAGCACATTCAATTATGCTGGGACTTCACTAGTGGCCAGCTAGTGCTGGTACTTCACTTATGAATGGCAAATTTAATTAATTGTAAAATTACCAGTAGTTGGAATCAAAAACAAGAAAACCAGCAATTTATTCATATTTTCTTGGTAAAGAGATAATATGGAGAGCAGTCTAGAAGGGGAAGGAAAGAAGAGCTATGTAGACTAGCACCCTTAAGAATAAGATTAAAACTTATCAGAATACTGGCCACAAATCCAGATGGAATTATACCAATTAGTGCCCACTTTTGGTAACCTCATCAATATGTGCTGGATTATATTTTTCTCTAACAAAAGCACAGCTGCTCCTTTAGAAAAAAAAAAAAGCACCACAAATAATAAAAGTAAGACCTACATGTGTTAAGAGCAGCCAAAATTAGAATCTATTACTAAGCTGAAATTCCTCAAGCTATTCACTATCTCAAGAAAAGAGATCCTTAACAGCCATAGTAGATGTGGCACTACAGTAGTAACTTCACCAAGAGCAAGAAATTTATCATAAAAAACACGACAAGACAAACATCATAATAATAGCATGGGGGTTGGGAACAAGCCTCAAGCTTGAAGGTGGTGCTTGATCCTCAATACTACAAATGAATAAAAAGGCATAAATGCATGAACATTCGTAAAGCGTTTATTGTTCAAAGATGGATGAGCCAAGACTTTTGGTGCTTTTCTTGTTAATTGTCTGTATTTGGGTATTTCACTATTCTCAGATCACTATCTCCTTCATTCTTTGTGTTTGGGGCCATGGCATAAAACTTTAGACGCAAAGCTCGAACAGATTATTCTAAACAGAACTACTGATGCAGTCAAAAAGTACAAATGTCTATGGAACAGGCAACAAACTGTCTTTAAAATCATCTTCAACACAGATAGGCCATTCTAAAAGAAAAAGAAGCCAGGCATGGTGGTGGACACCTGTAATGCCAGCACTCTGGAGGTCAAGGCAGGAGGATCGCCAAAGTGCAGCCTGGGCACTTAGAGACATAGTGAGATCCTGTCTCAAAATGAAAAGTTTTTTTTAAAGAGTGAGGATGTAGCTTTGTCCAAAGATTGTGAGTTCAAACCTCAGCACCAGAAAAATCCTCCAAAACTGAACAAAAATGGGTATAGTGGTAGAGTGCTTGACTACCATGCACAATTCTCTGGGTTTGAGTCCCAGCATCTTAAAAAAAAAGAAGGAAAAAACAACACTACTTTTACTTCAGTTGTTAAATTTTTTTCAGAGGCACAGGTTAATAAATTTGAAACTGCTTAAATGTAAATGAGGAATGAACAAAATGTAAATGGTGCATTATGGGAGCCAGGTTTCTCACTGAAAGAGAGGTAAATTAGAGATAAGCAAGAAGCCCAACAATAGTAGCTGAGGGTTGTGTGCCAGCAGTCCTAGCTAACTGGAGGCTGCGTAAGGGGTTATCTTAAGCTCAGAAGTTCAGGGCCACCCTGGGCAACACAGTGAGACCTCATCTCATATAAAAACCCATCCAGAGGTTATCTGGGGCTCAGCCCTTATCTCAGTGGTATAATATGTACTTAGCATGTGTAAAGTCCTGGTTCAAGTCCCAGCACCAAAAAAAAAAAAAAAAAAAAAGAATAAATCTGGACCAGAGTTTGAGACATTCATATGAATTCACGTTTAACTTAACATATATACAGAAGAACACACTGAGAAACAATCATGTGGATACATGGGTTAGTACATATGCACCTCCCCATATCCCTTGTCCACCGAGAGGACCTAGAAGCAATGATATTCTAGTAGTAAGGAGCAAATCAGCACCTACATTTTTAGTTTCTAACTTCCACTGTCCAATAAAAGGAACTGGTCTTTATGGGGAAAGGCCTGCCTTACCTGAGCAGAGAAAATACGAGTCTGCATAGAGTACCACAAAGTAACGGGGCATGTCAAAGGGACGAAGTATCAACCTAAAACAGTTCCTTATAGCCAAATCTGTAACAATTTGAGAAATGAAGAACATAGCACTGGATATTCAGAGTCTGAAATAAAATGTGAGTCATTACAATAAACGATTGAATAAATAAAGAAACAAGTCTTTCTTACAATTCTATTTATTATACACAGAAACTCCTTTTTATCTCTCCCACCTGGGCTGCAAACCTTGCCTCATGGACTAGGCATAATTACTTGTTTCCAAAGAATAGATATAGAAAGAGAAAATAAGAATTTTATAGTGGAGGAACCCAACAAACACTTATCTTAATGAAGTAATGAAACCTGTATCATCAGTGAAGTCACATGAATATTATATACCTCCTGATATTCCCTTAGGGCACCTCATATCTGTGATATTTTCTCAAAATCCACTGTTCCAGACTAATCACAAGAGAAACAGTAGATAAATCCAAATTGAGGAATATTCTTCAGAATATCTAGATAGATACCTTAAGAAAGTCAAGGTAAATAATTGAAATCAACACAAACCAGAGGAGACTGAGAGCTATGACAACTTAAATGTAATGTGATATCCTGCATTGGATCTGGGGATTGAAAGTGATTAAAGGAAAAACTGATGAAATTCAAGTAAATTGTACGGTTTAGGTAAGAGGGAAAGTCAGATTCTATCATAATCTTTCTTTGGAAATGTGATAAAATTCCTTGTTTCTATAAGTTTCTTTGTCCTCCACGGAATGAACAGACATAATTGGTAATTTATCAAACACTTAACATTCACATTTAATACACAGGTTTATGATAGAAAGCAAAATATATTGCCACTTTCTGGTTCTGTCTGAGTTCTCTTTTCTGGGTACTTCTGGAAGGGTAACAAAAATTTATTTTGACATTATTTTTCTTTTTGGATTTTATCACGAACTAGTTTTCAATTCCCCAACATGCACCACCTAGAATAGTGATGATGAACCTTTTAGAGCCTTCAATGACACAAACAGCCCACTGGAGCATGTGTACCATAGGTTCCCCACCATTGATTGACCAGAAGATGTGAAATCTATGGCAGGACAAAAATCCACTTAAAACATTAAAAACTGTCCCTCAAATCACTCAACATCCAAAGACTGAAGCCTTCTCCTTAACTTGATAATCTTAGTAAAGCAAAAGTTCCAAAGAAGAAATTCCACTAGGCACAGTGACACATGCCTGCAATCCCAGCGCTTGGGAAGGTGAGCCAGGAGGATCGCTGCAAATTTGAGGCCATCCTGGGTTACATAGTGAGTTCAAGATCAGCCTGAACTACATAGCAAGACTATTGTGCAAAAAAAAAAAAAAAAAAAAAAAAAAAGTCCCTTGGGACTACAAGACTGTAGTGAGATAATGTACAAACTGTCTCACTACTAGATCTAGTGAGGCATAGAGATCTGACCTTCTGTTAGAGGAAGGAATCAAGTACTGACAGTATATGGCACTATAAGGTCTTCAGTATTTCACTGTTTGCCTGATGATGGAGCGAAGGGAGGAAAGAATTAATAAAAACAAACAAACCAACCAACCGAACAGCAAAATAGGCTTGAAAACATTACATGTATTTTTCGAAATTCTGCTTTCTATTCATATTTCACAATCCAACCTGAATGAAAACAATTTAGAGATTTGACCTTCAAACACTTAGTACAATATACCACATCTGGCTGGGTGTGGTGGTGGATGCCTGTTATCCCAGCACCTGGTAGGCGGAGGCAGGAAGATCGCTGCAAATTGGAGGTCAGCCTTGGCTACATAGTGAGTTAAGGCCAGGCCGAACTACACAAGGGAGATCCTGTCTCAAAACAAAACAAAACAAAACAAAACATAAAACCACATCTAATGAAGAAACTCACATCAATTTATTTCACTTCATGAATAAAATTAGCAACTTACTATTTAGAAGGCAAATGAAATATTTACTGACAGAATAGATTACTATTCAGGTCTGTGACTATTCAGGGCTGTTCTGAAATACTGGGGACTATCAGTAAGATTCTTCAAACTCAAAAAAATTCCGTGTATGAAAAGCTATACTAACAAAGATTCTAGTGTACACGAAGAAAAAAAAATGTGTATTTTGACACAGGTCTTGCCTATGCAGTTCAGGTTGTCCTTGGATTCACTCTATAGCCCAGGCTGGCCTCGAACTGGCGGCGATACTCGAGCCTCAACTTCCCGAGTGCAGGAATTATAGGTGTGCATTACCACGCCCGGCTCGCGAATCTTTTTATGCTTACTAGGGGCCTGGAATACTTATCCATAAAATCCAATTCCACCTAAAATCCCCCTCGGATTAAACCCAACGTTGTCAGGATCTGGCCAGGACAGAAAGCAATGCCAACGTTCAAAGAGCACCTAGCCTTAAACATTTCTGTTGACTTTAAATAGTCCATCAAGTACCACACCACCTCGTACTTTCTGCCTGCCCTTTTTCCAGCTCTCCTAATGGAGCCAACACTTTGGTATTCCTGATCTTGAGAGATCTAAGTGGGCGTCATGGCGGCGGCTGCCCGGCAACTCTGGGCTTCCTTCACACTACCTCTCTTTTCGGTCGTGGTTACAATTTAGCAACTTCTACACTGCAGAGAGAGCCCAAGCTGCAGGCCAGGCAAGAGAAGGGGTAGAAGAAGGGCTCAAATCTGCTTTCTGTTCTCCGGACCTTCAGGCCGTCCCGCCCCGGTTCCCTCGGACCCCCGCCAGCCTCTGCATCGTCCGTGTACCCGCCTCGGCAGTCTCACACAGTGCTCACCGTTCACCAGCGCCGGGGCTTTCTCCGCTAGATTACGGACGAATTGGGCCATAGTTTTACGGTGGAAAGGCGGCCGCCCCGAACGGTCGGCTGAATGTCACCCCCCGGAAGGACCGCCTGCAGGACCCCCGTCCCGCTTCAAAGGTCGGGCCGCCCCTTTCCGCGCCGGTCCAAGATATTCAGATGTCCTGGTATCCTTGCGGAATCTAGATGATTAGTTTATTTTATTTATTCCCGAAGAAGAAAGGAGATGGGGAAGGATGAGATTAGAGAACTGGTGGAAAGCAACGGGATGCCACATCGAAACAGGCATGTCTCGGGGCAGGCACTTATAGAGCCCAAAAGGCCGCCGAGGTAGGACATGCGCATGCGCATATGGGTTATTGGGCGTAGACCTCCATTTTTAGCGTGGGCAGCTTCCAGAACTTCTGAGGGAAAGGGGGAAGTACAGGCCGGAAGGTAGAGGGGAGACGCTCCTAGACCGACACGTGCTTTGTAGAGGGAGGGGGCATAAGGCCTAATATGTAAAGTTAGATGCGAAGCAGGCATTGCACAAGTCGTGAGACTCAGCCCAGTTCTTTTTTTTTTTTTTTTTTTTTTGATACACGATCTCGCCTTGCAGTTCAGGCTGGCCTTGCGGTCACTTTGTAGCCCAGGCTGGCTTTGAGCTCGCGGCCATCCTCCTGCTTCAGCCTTCCGAGTGCTGGGACTAGAGGCTTGCACTACCTCGACCGGCCTCAGTTCCTTTCTTTAGTGATTGTTTTTTCTTTTTTTTGTAATCGCATCCTCTCCCTCGTCCTGTCTTGGTATTGTAATCCAATTCACCTAATTTCCTAACCAGCCACAAGAAGCAATGCCAATAGGAGGAACAAAATCACGTTTACTGAGGGCCTCTGATAGGCCACTTATCTTGGAATTTAACGAAAGTCCGTGTGTTGAGTATTGTCCTCAACACCTGTAAGTGTCCACGTAGGGAGTGGAAAGAGTTGGGATCTGAAAAGGTTGCAACCCAGAGGGGAACACCAGTTCCGATAAGGCATGATGTTGATCTGGAAAGATTTAGACATCCGTGAGTTGAGTTTAAGAGAACAGCTACGTACTACAGAAGGCTGAAACTTTATAGTTTAGTATGACTGGAATGAAAGATGTAACGAAGTGACATTTGATGAAAAGAACAGAACTATATGTATTCTGGAGAAGCCCGAACAGAAGAAAAACTGATCCGGTTAGAGAGGCAGAAAAATTAGAAGCGATATCAAAAGAGCCAAGAAGGTTTTAACGAGGGAGTGATTTAATGCCTTAAATACTGGAGAGTAGTCGAATTAGGGACAGGAAAGTTAATTCACCAATATGACATTAACTAGAGCGGTTTCGAAAAATTAGGTAGAAGCCAGGGTAAATGTGAAGAAGTATGGTTGTAGAGGAATACAAGACAGAACAAAAGGGGAATGTGGACTTCAAAGGAGAAATTGATAGAGAAGGCAAACTGACAAGAGCTCTGAGGCAAGAAAGTGAAGGAATTAACTTGGGAATGGTGAGGCCTTTTCCGCAGGTGGCTGATGGGAAAAAAGGTTTGAAAGTGGAAACTCCTAGTTTTTCTTGCCAGTGAAGTAACAGGCAGTGCCATCTGGGTGTGAAGAGTAAATGGGAGGATGAGAATTCTAGGAAAGAGGTTGAAGTTTGGAATAGTTGAAGTTAAGGACACACGGAAGGGTTGTCGGGCAATGCTAGAGACCACAAATTTGTGGTTGTACCATTCTAATGATTGTGTTGTCTGTAGCTACATCCTAGTCTGTGGAGTGTGTTGTCTGTAGCTACATCCTACTCTGTAGTTTGGCTATGGAGCAGAGTATGGCTGGATTAATGTAGGCTGAGGTTTTTTGCATGGCAGAATTGGCAAGAAAAGGGGAACATGGTAGCAGATGATTAAAAGACCTGGAGTTTAGGCCAGATAAGGAAAAGTGAACTCAAAGAGAGCTAATTAGGAAAAACACAGGCCCCGAGACTCATCTGAGGATAACTCCAGGGTTCCCTCCAGAGACCTGGTGAGGCAGACCAGGCAAGTTACACACATTTGATTCTACCTACCAAAAAAAAAAAAAAAAAAGGAGCAGTCAGAGTCTTCTAGGTTTTCAGAGAGATTTCTAAATAGCTTCTAATATGTAATAAAGTGATAACAAAGGTTGTAAGTCAGGTTTTTCTTTTATTAAATACAATTTTTGAACAAACACCCCCAGGCAAGTTTGACAAAAGAGTAACCTTCCTGGAATGTTTCAAAATACAATTATATTGATCAAGTTTTATTTCAACCTTTTTTTCCCCTCATTTTCATTTTTAGGTTCTTTTCCTATTTAGCAGTTACAGCATGTGCATTAATTCCTCACATGACAACAGTGCAGCATCAGCCTCTGGCTTGTAAAGGCCCCCAGTAGATTTACACTCTGCGATGGCTGCTTAGCAACCAGCACCAAACAAAGTGATGAAGCTTTTGTAGAGTGTGATACTGAACAGCAACTGGCACCTTCACCTGCACCCTCAAAATACCTCTAAAATTTCCTTCAGATTTCATATATTTACTAAGAACTATACTTAACCCCCCCAAAACAACTCTGCTTGACAAAACCCAATTAATTTCCCAGTTTACTACTAGCCTCTGTAAGTTGTGAGCAATACCAGAGCTAATTAAAATCTTCATTTTTCTGTCATACTCTATCAAAGCCAACACATAAAACCAGGTGTCAGAAAATCTAAAAATTCAGAGTTGCTGCTGAGTTCCAGACAAAGTACCTCCTTACACTTTTTTTTTTTTTTTGCGCTGGGGATCGAATTCAGGGCTTGTGTTTGCAAGGCAAGTGCTCTACCACTGAGCTAAATCCCCAGCCTCCTTACACTTCTAAATGCATGTATGCACCATGTATTGAGATGGGATTTTTAAAAGTCTCATTTTTTAAAGATATTCCTAAGCTATTTTGCAGAAAAAAGGCACAGAGGACACTTGGTTTCTTTACCAATAGTGGCCTTAAGCTACACATTTGCTTTTGTGATGCATTTAAAGATACTCAGCAGCATTAATGTTGCCATAGCCATTCATAAAAAGTATCAGGAAGGGACTGGGGACTTAGCTCAGTGGTTAGAGAGCTTGCCTAGCAAGCCCAAGGCCCTGAGTTTGATCCCCAGCACACACAAAAAAGTCACAGGAAAAGAGCTTCATAAAAAACAAAAATGCTTGCCACAAGAGGCTTACAATCTGAAGGCTAATCACAGAAGTACAATACAGACACTAGAGGCAGCATAGAGGTTGTTAGCTAGAAAGCTACTGGAGACAAGCTGCTTTCTGAGGTTTTGTGCCCATTTTCTTTTCTTTTTTTTTTTTTTTGTGGTGCCGGGGATCGAACTCAGGGCCTTGTGCTTGCCAGGCAAGCACTCTAACCACCGAGCCAAATCCCCAGCCCCTGTGCCCATTTTCTTTCAATTTTCTTCTATAAAACTCTGGTCCTTTCCTCCTTTCTTTTTAGAATGACACTACTAGATTGGGATGGGAAGATAAATGCAAGTAGATAGAACTTTATTTTATACACAGTTCATTCTCTGAGAGGGAAAGGAGAATAAATATGAAACAAAGCTTATTTTAAGAAAACAAATCCTGTCAACACATCCCTTAAAGGCCCAGTAAACACAATAAGTCAGTCTTACATTCTGGCATTTGCAAAAGTGTCTCAGTCTTCCTTTTTCATTTAGAAGCACAGCAATAGGTAATATACATTTTATATCTAGGGTAGGAGTCCCTTAGATTTGAGGTTTTCCAGCTGATGCCATCAAACACATCGAGGACTGTTTATAGCAACTTGTGTTGGAATATTGTAAAAAGTATCTTATTTGACCTCTACTTCTAAATCAGTTTTCTTGTTCCTTGTATCTCTGGGCTTAGATGGACACTGATATAAAGGTGGTCCACTGGGGAATGTGCCTCACTCAGCAGGTTAAACTGCACAATTAGTAGAGAGCTCAGGCTCAACTTACAACAGGAGGTCTCACACACTTACTAACTACTAAGGGATACAGAGGTATTTAAAATGGCTTGTGGATAAGATCTTGCTCATCTCCCTACTTTGTTAATTGATGACCTAGGGCTATGTTAGAAGCAGCTCTTACAAGTCAGGTCACAAGCCTGAACAAACATTAATTATATACATTTTATAGTCTCAGAATTTTACTTGTCTAGATGAGTATGTGAGCAAGCATGGCCACACACTGTTTACATCTTACCATGGAAGATATACTATAAAGTGGTACTTAGTTTACAGTAGACCAATATAAAAAAGCTCAGGGTAAGCGTGCGTATATGTATATACATAACACACACTGAAATATACTACTGTTATTAGTGTTTTACAATGACATGTTTTGTAGTTACAATACTTGTTGCCTAAATTTTCTTCTCAGGGGTATTCCTTGTAGAACAGATTTTCATAAGAGGAAAAAATGCCCAACAGCTTCTTATTTATTCCCTCACTCCAGAATTTTTTTGACTAAAGTGTCAAGATTGCAAATTTGCCGTAACTAATCCTCATAAAAAGACTGCAGGGCTACATTTTTGGTGGTGACAACCCCATAAGAAAGTGTCTGTGATATCTTTGAGTTATAATATAACACAAATTTAAGAGCTACCAAGAGAAGGTGCAGAAGATTCCCTTTTTTTTTTTTAAATCTTATCTATCATTCAAACTCTATACAAATATGAATGTATTTGCTTTTATGTGAAAAGTTATTCTATAACATTACAGAACTGTAACGAGTACAAGGGTTTAAGTCCAGATTATGAGGACTAGTAAATATGCAGACTAACAGAAGATTTTCTGATGGTATCAGCTGTCATTGAAATATGTGACACTGCAGACTTAAAAATATAATTTAAAGTGGGAAAAGAAAGAAGAGAGAATAAAGGCTTCAATTAGTGATGGTTTCTAAACTCGGTGACATTATAAGAAAGTGTAATTTACTGCAAGCCAGGGGAGCACTGACGATTTCTTAGGACTCTTAATCACCATAATTTGAGCAAGAGTAGTTCTCTAATTTGGTGAAGGGGCAAGGAAAAAAAAAAAAAGAAAAAGAAAAAGAAAAAACGGCAAATAAAAAAGGAAAAGAAAGGAACAGAACCAGAAAGAGAGAGACCACAAACAATTGTTTATCTACACTTGGGGTTGGCTTTTGGTTGGTTTAGTTCACAGTATTTATTCAAGTTGCTCCTTTTGTTGTTTCCTTTCTGCAAGCCATCGTTGAATTTTTTCTTTCAGTTCAGTATTTGGCCGGATCTGGTCCATGGTGAGGGGACTACGGTTGAAAGGATCTGTTTGGTCACTGGGGACAAAGAGAGAAAAGGAACTGGGGTTATTTCTGTAAGTTCTAGCATCTTAAACCAAAAATAGAACACCTAGGCACCTCACTTCCACAGCAAATGAAGCTGGAGTACAGTCCACTGTAACTTGGACTGACTTGGGTGTTAGAATGAGATGAAAAAAGAATGATTCAGGAGTTTTTCCAGCTACTTTGTCTCTCCGCCTCTTAAGAACATTACCTTAACATTGCTGTTCAAATGATACTTGACTCCCAGTGGCTTAAAAAATGTTACCTTTCTGTCATCAGCCTTTAGGTTTTTTTAAGGCAGAGACCGAATAGACTCAAGTTACCGTAAATAACTTTCCTTTCCTTTCTTTTTTGGTACTGGGGATTGAATTGGGGCCTTCATGCTGAGTTATACTCCTAGTCTTTGTTAATTTTTCAGACAGGGTCAGTACCTAAGTATTAGAAATCAGGACCTAAGGTTCAATTTCCAGTACCACTGAAAGAAACAAACAAACAAACAAACCAACCCCTAAACAATGTCAGGTCAACTTATACTTCATGTTGACCTATCTTTCCAATTTTAGTATACATGCTGTCAAAGCAAGCACTATGTTGACATATAACACACACACACACACACACACACACACACACTTAAAAAATTTTTTTTTTTTTAGTACTAGGAATCAAACCTGGGGTCTTCGTAACTCAGTTACATTCCCAGCCCTTTTCATATTTTTGTTTTTTTGCATGATTACTTTTTTGGGGAGGTTCTGGGGTTTGAACTCAGGTCCTTGTGCTTGTTAGGCAAGTGCTCTACCACTGACCTAAATCTCCAACCCTCTTTTATTATTTTTTATTTTGAGACAGGCTCTCATCAAGTCCTTAAATTGCCCAGGCTGGGCTTTGAACTTGTGAAATTCCTGCCTCAGGCTCCCAGAGTGCTGGGATTTCAGGAGTGTACCACCACGGCCCTCATTCTGGGACTAGCATACCTGAGCAAATGTCTGGCGATGGTGGACCTATCCACAGTGACTCTGGAAGATGGCAGCACCACAGGATCAGACATCAGTGTGCTCATGATGGGATCCAGGAATTCGTCACAGGCATCAGCATAGGTCTCCTCTTCCTGTTGCTGGAGATCTGCAAGAGACTAAGAATACAACACCTGGCAGTTACAGTGAATCCACAGTGCAGCTGAATTTAGAATGCTCAAGGCTATCCCTCAATCTGCATTATTAATAGCCCTTGGCATTGATAATGAAAAACTTTAGCTGTATTTTTTTCAAGAACAAGCCAAGATAGATATTTTAGCAGCAAATTTAGCATTTTAGCCCAACCCTGAACTTCAGGTTGGCTCAACTAGCAGTTACAACTGGAATTGGGTTTAAGTGTTAGCCAGGAAAAGCAGCACCCCACATATGTCTTTCTGGGAACAGTTCTGTTGTAAAGGTCATAATTCCAAAGGGGACAGGGTAGGAGGGTTATTATTTGCATAATTACAGAGTCGCTCATACAGCCCGTATATGAAAAGCACTTTCTCAGTTTTGGTAGAAACAGGTATAGAAATTTAAAAGTACCCTCAACATGTGATTCCTATGCAGTTCCTAGGGATTCATGTCCTAAACTCTTCAAAGCCAATTTGAAGCCCAACTCAATAAAAAAGAAACTGGTCAGGTCTGGTGGTGCATGACTGTAATCCCAGCACTTGGTGGGGCTGAGGCAGGAGGATCCACAAGTTTGAGGTCAATTTGGGCAATACAATGAGACCCTGTCTCAAAAACAAAAACCTCAAAAGAATAAAACCAACAGACAAAAAAGTCAGTGAGAGAAGATTGGTTATCAATAAGGAAGGTTTTTTCTTTTTTTTGGTGCTGGGAATCAAACTCAGGGCCTTGTGCCTGCTAGGCAAGTGCTCTACCACTGAGCTAAATCCCCGACCCCAAGGAGGGTTTTCTGTTAGACTTCTATATCATGAATTTTCCTTCTTCATCACTTTTTATTTTATTTTGGCAGCATCAGGGACTGAACCCAGGACCTGTGCACTGAGGTACATCCCCAGTTCTTTTTGTTTTTCATTTTGAGACAGGGACTGAAACTGGTCATCTTCCTGACTCAGCCTCCCAAACTGTAGGAATTACAAGCATGTGCCCCCATGCCGGCTTTCTTCACCATTTCTAATGGCGCTCTGTCATACTCCAACCAAAGGGATTAGCTGAATACAATATAGTGTTTTAACCTCTAAAACGTACAACTACCAACTGCAAATGTAGAGAATAGAGAAAATCAAGACAGATCGTTGACTAAAAACTACTCATCTTGAAATTTTATTTTAAAAAATTCTGTATTAACATTTCAGATTTTTAAATCTATTGGTAATTGGGGGGATAAAAGTTCTCATAAAAACGGCCCATAGCTGGGCATGGTAGTGTATACCTGTAATCCCAGCACTGGACAGGCTGAGACAGGAGGATTGCCATGAGTTTGAGGCCTGCCTGGGCTACATAGTGAGTTCAAGGCCAGCCTGAACTATGTAGTGAGACCCTGTCTCAAAAAAAACTAAAAATAAACAAACAAAAAACCCCAACCCCTATAAATGTGTACAGACTTTTCTTCCAATAGAAACATCTTCAATTTCTATTCTTGATGTTATGTGTCAGAGTAATGTTTAATAAAAGAACAGAAGTTCTATTTATGACTGGCAAGGAAAAAATCTGTTTCTAGTTTTGTAAGGCAGTGCTCTTTATCCCCTGAAACAGGGCAAAAAGCAGCACAGCAAAGTCAATAATTTTTTATTGGACTTGGGAGCAAACAATTCTCTTCCTGCTCACCTTGATTCTCTCTGCCAAGTTGCTGAAAGCCACAATCATATTCCCAGGCTTATTTATTTTTTTCAAGACTCGTACTGTCTGTGCAAAGAGAGTTGGGGAATAGGAACGTCCATCCTTGGGCACAGTCGCACAGAAATTCTCCTCATCCCTGGAAGGTCAGCAGGATAAGAAACTGAGTATCAGAGAGTAGGTCAATGGGGATCTAAGAGATGGATCTGAGAGTAGTCATTCTCATTATTTACAAGCCATGAATGTTCTTTTGATCAGCTCTGTCAAGTATCCCATGGGTGTAAAAGAATACTACTTTCCCAAACAACAGTATAATCAGTAAAGTTTATCTTTGCACAGGTCAAGGACAATGCTGGAAATCCTGAACAATGTCCCACAGATTATATGAAATCTCCCTATTCGAAACTACAGAAGATCAACCAATAGCAAATGACCATTTCTTTTCTGTTTTCACACAATAGCCAAGCAGTCATTCTGTTATAAAAAACACTAGCATTCCCTCTTATTTGGCCAATCCCAATCTCATGTACCCAAGATTTAGGTAGATGGTGCAGATATCCGATACAAGCTGCTGGGGTTTGAAGTCAAATTCACTGAAGTCCTTCACTTTTAAGGCACCCATCTTGGGGCCAACCAGGTGCTGCAGGAAGTAGTTCAGCATGGAGATGATGCGCTCAGCCAGGAAAGGATGCACGAAGAGGGATTTGATCTCTGGAAAAAAATAAAGTCTCTGAAAACTCAATCCATTGTCATCTTTATTTATGTCTAGTTTACTCGGAGATCTCTGGGAGCAATTATTTTTTCAATTATATAAGTAATACGTTTTTCACAGCAGAAAGTATAGACAGACAAAAATAAGAAACGGAAAACAACATCTGGGCATGATGGTTGCATTCCTATAATCCTAGTTACTCTGGAAGGCTGAGGCAGGAGGATTGCAAGTTCCAGCCCAGCCTGAGCAATTTAATGAGACACTGTCCAAAATTTAAAACAAAAAGGGGTGGGGAACTGGAGATGTACCTCAGCGTGAAGGCACTGGGTTTGATTCCTAGTACTGGATGGAAAAAATAACAAAAATTCTTGCTCAGAGATAAACACTGCTAATATTTTGCTAAATGTTAATCTAGTTTTTCTGGCCATATTTATATATACATATATCTTAAAAACAATGACTATTATATTGTATATACTCTGTAACATTTTTTAGTAACTGTATCATATATACCCCTTACCATTTTAGTAAGTACGTTTCTGTGCTGTCCAACATAGTAGCCACTGACCACATGTGCTTTTAAAAGTTTTTTGTTGAGACAGGGTCTCATTTTGTAATTCAGGCTGGCCTTGAACTCACTATGTAGCACAGGCTGCCCTTGAACTTGTGGTGATCCTCCTGCCTCAGCTTTCTGAGTGCTGGGATTACAGCAGGGCGCCACTATGCCTGATTTAAGTTAATTAAAAAAAAAAAAAGAAAAAAAAAAAAA
>PVJO010020040.1:0-16356 GCA_004026905.1 Hystrix cristata | reverse complement strand
GATGGCATGCGTAACCACAGCAGGCTATTTGTTATCATTGAAAGCTCTAAAAGGCTCCCCATCACTGCACTACCCATATTTTAAGTGTTCTTCAATGAGATGTGAAGGGTAAGTATAGTGTTGGAGAACCCAGATTTACAGACATTCCCACCATCACATAAAGGTCTATAGATTAACACTGACTGATGCTGTTTGCTATGGCCACATAGCTTTCCAGTTGGTGAGAGTACCCTGAGTTATTTAATCTGTTTTTACTGATGCACATTATAAATGTTTTAAAAAAAAATGTTTTCAATTTTTTCCTATTATATATTTTTTGGGGGGGATGGTGCTGGGGATCAAACTCAGGGCCTTGTGCTTGCAAGGCAAGCGCTCTACCACTGAGCTAAATCCTTAGGCTCCAGTTTTTTCCTATTATAAAAGTTTTACTTATTGGTGAGCTTTATGTGTACAGCAGTCCAGTCCCCCTCCTTATCCACTGTTTCTCTTTCCACAGTTTCAGTTACCCACGGCCAATCATGATCGGAGAATAATGAATGGAAAATTCTATCCCTCTGAGTAGCTGGGACTACAGGCACATATCACTACACCTGGCTGAAAGGTAAATTCTAAATAAATAACTCCTAAATTTTAAATTGTGTCATGTTCTGAATAGTGTGATGAAATCTTGAGCTGACCAGCTCCATCCCACCTGGCATGTGAATCATCCCTTTGTCCAGCATGAGCAGGCTGTACACACTACCTGCCCATTAGTCAGTAGCTTTCTTGGTCATCAGATGGACAGTTGTGGTCAATATCGAAGTGACCTTTATTTTTTAGTAATGGCTCCAAAATGCAAAAGTACTGATGCTGTCAATTTGTTTGTGCCAAAGAGAAGCCATAAAGTGCTTCTTTTAAGTGAAAAATGTGGAAGTTCTTAATAATGAAAGAAAAAAGTCATATGCTGAGTTGCTAAAATTCCACATAAATTCTTACTGTTAACCTCTTACTGTGCATAATTTATAAGTTAAATTTCATGATAGGTATATATGTAAGGGAGAAAACAGTATATACAGGGTTTGGCACTATTAGTAGTTTCATACATCTGCAGGGGTTCTTGGAAGCATATTATCTCCTGAAGATAGGGGGAGACTTTTTTTTAGTGCTGCGGATTGAACTCATGGCCTTGCATTTGCTAGGTAAGCGCCCTACCACTGAGCTAAATCCCCAGCCCCGAGATTCTAGTTTGTATCTTGTAGACTTACTTCTTCACAAGTTTTTAAGGAACTGCTAGGTCACAGGGCATGAACTCCAAAAATTAAAAAAAAAAAAACACACGCTAAGTTTTACAAGTCAGGGGCTGGGGATTTAGCTCAATGATTAAAGTGCTTGCCTTGCAAGCACAAGGGCCTGAGTTCGATCCCCGGCACCCCCAAAAAAAAAAAAAAAAAAAAAAAGTTTTACAAGTCAGTATGATGACACTTGTTTAGTACTGTTGTTGTTGATTTTTAAATTTTAGCCATTATTCACTGACTCTACTATAGATGAAGATTTAGCTCTCATTTCCTGTCCCACTTTGCTTTATAAATCTCCAATATATAATCAAATTTTTTGCTGAATAATTTACAGTTTTTACATTGAGATTAAATATCACTCACGGCAGAGCCATGTGATATCCTACCTTTTAAAAAATTTTTTTTCCAGGGCTGGGGATTTAGATAAGTGGTTAGAGTGCTTGCCTCACAAGTGCAAGGCCCTGAGTTTGATCCCCAGCACCAAAAAAAAAAAAATTTTTTTTCCAGTACTGGGGACCGAACCCATGGCCTTTGCCCTGAACTATATCCCTAACCCTTTTTTATTTTTGACAGGGTCCTGCCAAATCATTAAATTACCCAAGCTGGGTTTGAACTTGTGATCCTCCTACCTCACCCTCCCAGAGTGCTGTGATTATAGGAGTGTGCCACAATTCCTGTACATAGTTTCTTGTTTATATAGTTTCTTTTTAATCTTTTTCATTTGCTTATTTTCACAGTACCTATCACTAAATCCTTTCCAAACTCTCCACCAGAATTATAAAACTGCAGTATGGTCATTCCTGACTATTCCGTAATTTTTGGCAACATTCCTTCTGGAGGTTTCCATCCTTTGCTCCAACCTGGACTGCTTGTTCGCAGGCCTGCTGTGCAGTGGTCACACAAGGTCACTCTGTTCTCATTCTGGGAATCTGCTTTGTGCCACCCTTGTGTTGTATACCCCTTAAAGGTACACAGGAAATAAATTTGCTAAGAAAATGAACATATTTAACCCTCAAACAGACTGGTAGTTCAGCTGGTTATCAGATTCTAGACTGAAAAAACATTTTCTCTCATAAATATGCCTTAACTTCAAATGTTGCTGTTGCAAATCCAAAGCCATTTTGATTCTTTCCCCCCACCTCCTTTGGTTTTTTTGAGACAGCATCTCACCACGTATTCTAGGCTGGCCTTGAACTCACTATGTAGCCCAGGCTGGCCTTGAACCCACAGTCTGCTGAGTGCTGGGATTACAGGAATGCAACACCATACTTGGCTTGCCATTTTGATTCTTAAAACACAGTACATTCCCTGACTTTACTTGGGGATTCTTTAAGGTTTTCTCTTTACCATATTTTCTAAAATTTCACAATAATGTTCCATAGAGGGGGTTTTAAAAATACTTTTTGTGACAGGTCCTTTCAATGCAGAGGCTATCTTAAGCCTTGGGAACTTTTTTAGTATGATTTTTTTCCTCTCCTACATTTTCCTCGTTTGTGAATTTTCCTAGATCCATCATTTATTTTCTTGTTCTTTTCTCTTTCATGGAAGAGTTCCTTGAATTTATTCTTCTAGTGAATATTTGAAATTTTTAAGGTAAATTTTCAATATCTAAAGCTCTTTCTTGTTCTTCAAATAATTCTTTTTTTCTTCCCATTTTTGTTGTTTTGTGGCTGCTGTATCTTCTTTTGTCCCCATAAGATCACAACATTTTTAAAGAAACTTAAAAAGGTTTCATCTATTATCTGCGTTTCACAATAAGAGGATTTCCTGAAATGTCTGGATAATTAATGCTAAGCCTAACAGTGTAGATTTTATACTCATAGCACATCTGACTCAGACCAGCCACATTTTAAATGCTTGACAGCCACATGTGGCAAGTGACTACTGAATGGGACAGTGCGGCTCTACAGGGAGTGGAAATAAAAGTCTTGGTTAGAGCCACTCCATCTAATAAGGACTGAAATAAAAATACTTTTCAGATTAACACTTGGCACACATACATGTATATATTTATACGTGGGTGCATATATATATGTATGGTATGTTATGTGTTATGAACCATGCATATTTATACAGTTAACATCCTCATGAAAGTTTTTGTTGTTGTTGGTACTGAGGATTGAACTCAGGGCTTCCTACATGCTAAGCATATGCTCTACCAATGAGCTATGCTTCCAGCTCCCTCAAAAAACTAACTGTGCCACCAACTTATACTTTCTGGCATGTTGACAATGTGCACCATCATTCTCTGTGAAGCTTCTCTGGGGGTTTATTTTCCTCTTTGATGTGGAAGATACTATTACCAGAGTCTGAATTCCTAGTTTCAGTGGGGTTGATCCCTCAAAAATAGATCTTGTCTACCACATTTTGGGGGACAGGAGGGGGCTTTCTTTTCTTACCTGATGTTAGGAAGGCCAGGGTACCGATTGTTTCATTAGACATGATGTTATGGAAACGTGCCAGTTGCCCAAACATCTGCAGGCCAGCTTCTTTTTCTCGGCGAGCTTCTGGGGTGAGACTATCCCATTCACCTCGGTCCTTCTCAATTTGCTGAATTTTTATCTTGCTCAAATACTACAGAAACCAGAGGTGAGATAAATCAGAAAAATAAAGTTAAAGGAACATGACATTTAAGACGCCTTAAAATCCAGTCAATTAAGCTGAAAACCAAGGACAATAAAAGAGACATGAACTTTTTATTTGTCAGCACAAAAGTCCCAAAAGAACTTTTGGAAAGAAAGAAATTGTGTCTTCATACAGATTTATTTCAACCTGTGTAGATTCACAAGTAATTCCCCTAGAAACAATATACTATTAGGAAATAGAAGAATAATGGTATAATATACGAAGCCCAGGGCAAAAAAATAGGCTATAGTGAAAAAATGAATAAATTCTTCCTGAAAGATGAAAAAAACCTGCCAACCAAAATGAAAGCTCTATTAAATATGGAAGACATCTGGAAGGTGAAATGTAATTATTTAACTGTCTATCTTTCATCATCCTTACTATTATAGCAAACAATACGTTAAACAGTCTCATAAAAATGCCACCTGCTTCATTCTTATGTCACACTGCTCTTGCTTGAAAGGGAGGATCTGTTCTCATTTTCTTTGGCGTGTAGGATTATGAAAAGGACAGGACAGCAAACCTTTCTCACAAGCCAAGCATAGGTTGCCTGAGCGCGGCTTATCAGTAAAAGGAGCTCCTCGCTGTCCAATGGCTACTCTCAAGATCTCCCTGCTTCAGCACTGTTGCTGCTCTAGCTTATACTCATCACAGGGAAGTTCTGCAGTATATGGTAGGCACTTTAAGTATTTATAGGAGCAATAAAAGCAGCTCCATAAAGATCGGCTAAGGAAAACACTCACTGCAGAAGCTAAGAGACACCCAGCTGTATTTTACACTTTGTAAAGTCCATGATTGATCTAGTCTTTATATAAAAAAAATAAGCCAGAGGCTTAAGTGGTGATGCAAAAAATCAGAATCTTTTATGGGAGAGGGTTGAAAATCACTATTTTAGTGAACCACTGTTACTGATGTGTTACAACAGAAAACAGGTGAGACACTGACAAAAAGTAGATCTTTTTGGGGGTTGGGGATTTAGCTCAGTGGTGGAGTGCTTGCCTAGCAAGCACAAGGCCCTGAGTTAGATCCCCAGCACAACCCACCAAAAAGAGTAGATCTTTTGATTTCTTTCTGTAAAGCTGGCCAGATGACTCCTGGCAGTACACCTTAGTTTGCCTACATCATACTACCTTTTTAACTAGCCCGTGAGGCCTCAACGATCTTGATCTCTAATGGAACACCAACTAGAAAAGCCGCATAATGGCAAGCCTATAATACTACTACTCAGACAGTTTCGCTTTAGGCTGGTATTAGGGGCGTAAGAATTGCTCTAAGGTCAAAAGTATGTACTGATGATGATTTGTTGGTATAGAAGCAGTTAAAGAAAGATATTTAAACCTGTATGGCTTCATCCAAAAGGAAGATGGCATCATTCATTAGCAGGTTAAGAAAGCGGAGGAAAAGTGGGGGATTCATGGCTTCTAAATTCTTAGAGGCATAGTCAGCCAAATCCTGAAAGTAGAAAAAACTATTTTAGTACTGCATCACCGTGTGCTAGGACTTGTGTGAAGTAACTGATTTTACCAAAAATCCTCTCACCTTAATGCTTTCCCGATAGGACTCTGTCCCCCACATGTATCTTAGGATGGGATACATGGGGCGGCGGTAATTAAACTTCTGTTCAAATTGATGGGGGTCTCCTAGAAGGAGGGAAGAGTAAGATCAGCAAACACGGTCTATTAGAGAATAAGCAGGTGCTTACATCTATGTGCAGTTATTTTCTTCTATTCAGAATATATTGACATTACTGGCAAAATCTTCCCTAGGAGTTTCTGAAGGCCTAGAGTTAGGCCAACTGCTTGGTCATCCCCTTACTGACAAAACAAGGAGGAAACAGATTTAAAGGATATCTTACTCAGCAAGGGATGAGGACCACACTATAAAATCAAACGCAAGGGAACTAATGTTTCCACATCCAAGTGTGTACTACATGCATGAAGCCTCTGGGGTGGCCATCAGATGGGCAGTCATGTGTACAGCGGGAGGCCAAGTAATCCTCACATTCTTCACAGACAATATCCCAAATGTGTAGTCAATTGGTTGTTGATTCTTCTGAAAAAATCGGGCCCAGACCTAAAAATCATAGGCTGACCATGCTCTAGAGCTGAGTCACATAATAAAGAAGGACTACAGGATTGAAAGTCAGAGCACTTAGGTTTTCATTTGCCTCCATTTAACACAAATGTCTTAACCTTTTTTACTTCTGCAGAAATAAAACCAAAATTGTACCATATTATAACCCTTTATTTATATGGTCACATGTTGTCATGGCAGTGATGTGTTGTGCAACTCCTTATATATGATGATGATTTATGTGTACGATTTCACTAAAACATCACTTTGACCCATTTTAAAGATGAGGAAATTAAGGCCCAGAGGTAACCAAGTAACAAAACCAGAAATCAAATATGGAAAGGCAGCCAGTAAAGTGTTAAATACCTCTTTAAATGTTAAATGCATGTATCACTGGAGGGTTGGACATCTCCTTTAAAGTGGTCTTATGCAACCTCTTAACATTATCTTGCCTGCTAGTTGAGAAAGAATACTGTTTAATCAAACACAGGGACTCAGGGCTAATGAGAAAGGCAATGCTGCTTGCTGATATGTTAGAAGGTTAGATATCTGGTTAAAATAAAGGAATCTCTCAATCATTACACTATCTCATTACTCCCTGTTGCAACATTTTGAGGCAGAGAAAAATCAAGACCCAGGTTTTCATTAGATAGCCTAACTTGACTGAGTATAATTTCACCAAATGATATAATGTGGTTGATAAGAATATGTAGTTTTTTTTTTTTCTTTTTCTTTTTTGTGTTAAAGGGAGGTGGTTCTACCACTTATTAGGTATATGACATGGACAAATAATCTTTATTTTTTTCCCTTGCAGGGCTAAGCACTGAACCCAGGCCCTCATGGATGCTAGGCAAGCCCTGTACCACTGAGCTATATCCCCATCCCTCGTTTACTCTGCATCCAACTCTTCACATATAAAATGGGGATACTAAAGCTATACTTTTCAGATAGTAACAAATGAATAATATTTTTAAAGCTGGATGTGGCGGTGTATGCCTATAATCTCGGTACTTGGGAGGCTGAGGCAAGAGGATCCCGAGTTCGAGATCAGCCTGGGCTACATAGTGAGTTTAAGGCCAGCCCAGACTACAAGGTAGGACCCTGTCTCATGACTAAACAAAAGAAGCCCTCCCCAAAATACAAAACCAAAATAAATATTTTTAAAAAAGCAGAAGCTGGGTAGGGTGGTGCTTGCCTGTAATCCCAGTAGTACTCTGGGAAGCTGAAGCAGGAGGACTGAAAGTTTGAACCCAGCCTGGGCAACTTAATGACTTAGTGAGATCTTGTCTCAAAATAAAAATAAACAAAGGGCTGGGGAAGGCCCTGGGTTTACTCCTTAGTACTGGAAACAAAACAAAACAAAACACTCAGCATCAATGTGGCACGTAACAGATATTCAATAATATGGCTTTGACAGTTCTCTGATGTTCAAAAAGTGATCAAGCTATGAAACTCCAGTGGTACTAGCTTCTTAGATCTGGACCTGGCTGCATGGCTGTTTTACCTGTAAACTCAATGTCCACAAACACCTTGATTAGAGCTTCTGCAAGTTGGGATGCATAGGGAAAATTACAGAACACACGTTTCCGGTGGAACACACTGGACATCAAGGGATTTGGGGTCTGATCCAAATGGGGCATCACTGCTTCTAACACTTCGGCTAGTTTGGCCCTTAGGTGTGGATTCTTCATTCTGCAAAAAGAGCAGAAAGTGAGAAGAGCAGGTAAACGTAACTCCCCAATTTATGATTCTGTTCTCTCTACATAAGGAGCCAATCCACTTCTGCCATTTGAAGTTTTGTCAAAACTGAGGTGATGCAGGGTACATCATTTAACACTCGAGACGACAGCTTCCCCAGTATGAGGGTAAGCGGTTAACTTTCTATTTAATGTTTAGTCATTCAATTTGCTTCTCTAGAAGGCATTATTTACTGCGTACTATTCTTTCACAATTTCATTTTAGATAAACTTGCCTTCTGAGGGGGCTGGAGATTTAGCTCAAGTAGTAGAGCACTTGCCTAGCAAGCGCAAGGACCTGAGTTCCATCCCCAGCAAAACTGCCCCCCCAAAATTAAACTTGCCATCCAAAGCTGTCTGAGGATAAACATTAGGTTATAATTATCTTACATTACCCACAAATGCATATTGTATGTGCCTAATAAATACTAGTTGACTTACATTTCTTACTTTTTTTTTTTTTTGTTTGTTTGTTTGTTTTGGGTACTGGGGATCGAACTCTGGGCCTTGTGCTTGCTAAGCAAGCACTCTAACCACGGAGCTAAATCCCCAGCCCGACTTACATTTCTTATTAAGTCTGCTCTGCTCAGTGAAGAGTTGACTTCTACCTACTTTTCATTAATATAGCTCAG
This sequence comes from Hystrix cristata, assembly GCA_004026905.1. Classification (NCBI taxonomy): domain Eukaryota; kingdom Metazoa; phylum Chordata; class Mammalia; order Rodentia; family Hystricidae; genus Hystrix; species Hystrix cristata. Next base: position 8,016 of record PVJO010020040.1, on the reverse strand, counting down.
GGAATTGTAGGTCATTCTTGTTACTGTGTAGTAAATGAGCACTTCTGTACATAGAATTTGTTTTCTTGGGCCTATGCAACAAAAAAACCAGGAAGGCAATTCTAAAAGCCCTAGTACTTTTCTTTGGGAAAGAGGGCTAGAAGGATGAGAGAGGATTTGATTCAGTTTACTGCTCATCCAACTAAGAACAGCAGGAGCAAGCATTGTACCCCAGAATTAGTAGAACAGTGTTAGTGCCTGGATGCCTCTGGTAAGTCTTCTGGCATTACGGTAACTCTTTTAACCAGCAGCCAGCAGTGGAAATCCCATCAGATACCTTATAGGCATGTTCAAATTCTCTGTGGGCAAATACCTCTCAACAGTGGGATTTTTGGCTACCCATAGGGATGGTCAGGTGATTCATTAATGTTAACAGAACTTCTAAAGGCAACCCCTTGAGTCAGGCTTGTTTATTTCTTGGTTTAGAAATCTTCTGAATTTTTGCAGCTCTAAACAGTGACAGAGCCCTGTTCTTAGCACTTCACCTTTCTATGCTTCCAGTGAAAATGGTGATAAAGTGAAGGACATGCTCCAAGGAATCTGCCGATGTCTCCAAAATATCGTCAGCAAAGCGGCGGAGAAAAATGAGGAAATCACCCAGGTTATCTGCAAAAAATTCTGAAAAATAAAATGTTCACTGGAATCGCTCATTTATCTATCTATTGGTACTGAACATTTAAATACCTCAGTTTCATGCTACTTAATTGAAGATTAAAAAAACAAAACACCAAAGATCTTGTAAAACTAGGGATGGTGCTAAGTTAATGAATGTAGGATCTCCTTTAAATGTAATTCCTTTGTAGTTTTGTTTTTATTTCTTATAGATTGAAGTCAGGACCTTTACACTTAGCAACACTCCTAGTATTGTTTCAATTTTTTATTTAGACACAGGGTCTTGCTAAGTTGCTAAATTGCCCACACTGAGCTCACCTTGCAATCCTCTTGCCTCAGCCTCTCAGAGGGCTGGGATTACCATGCTTGGCTTGTGATTTTGTATTTATCCAAGTAAATATATGAACCATAATGATATAACACACTAGTATACTGATTTCTACTCTCAATGTCAGCCATCATTTAAATTTAAACAACCCTTTAGGTGTCCGAAGAATTGCTAATCAAGATTTTTATATCTGATGACTATGGTAGCCAGCTGCTGGGATTGTCTTACAGTGATCCTCATCTCCTGGTCTTCTTGCCTTTGTGTAATCCCTTCCTACATTCTTCTCGGGTAGAAGATACATCCTGAAGTATACAGCAGAAGAGATGGTGTGTCATTTCCAAGATTAGGTATAAATGTTTTGGGTTCTTGCTCTGAGGAAGTCACTGCCATATCATGAGCAGTACTAAGAAAAGATACATGGGGCCTGGAAAAGAGGCTGCTGGCCAAAACCAAGGCCTGTCAACAACCATATGATGGGGCTTGTAAGTCGATCCTTCAGCCCTAGTTGAGTCTCCAGATCCCTATGCCCGATCCATAGCGTGGCTGCAACCATGTGAGGTCCTCCGAGTCAGAACCAGGCAGCTGAGTGCACCTGGATTCCTGACCCACGCGTACTGTATAAGACTTTTATTTATTTACTTATTTATTTTTTCAGTACTGGGGATTGAATCTAGGACCTTTACACTGAGCTATATCACCAGCCCTTTTTTCATTTTTTAATTCTCAGACAAGGTCTTGCTAAGTCACTAAGTTACCTAAACTGGGTTTAAATTTATGATCCTCCGGCCTCAGCCTCCAAAGAGTGCTGAGATTACAGGTGTGAATCACCACACCCAGCCATGTTTGTTGTTTTAACCTGCTATATTTTGGGGTCATTTGCTCAACAGCAATATATATTTTTTTATTTTATTAGCACATGCATTTTACAATCAGCGTGGGGAGTTGGTACATGTACATAATATAGCTTGTTTTTTTCCACAGCAATATTTGACCAATATGGTGATCAAGAATGTTTAACCTGACTTGAGGGATAGTATCTGCTGACTTCTCACTGATACACATACACACACAATTTCCCTTCTGTGTTAAGTCATAGATGATTGTTTTTTTCTTGAAAAAGCACAGGGAAAACTTAGACAAATTTATAAGTTGAATAACAAACAGTATTAATGACAGAAACTAATAGCTATGAAAACCCTGTCTGCATTTAATTGTCTGAAGACTGTTTTCTGATTGCACAGCAGGAGGGCCACAAGGTTGCAGAACATTATTGTTATTGTTCTCATACTCTGACCAGTACATATTTATAAATTGGAACTGTTTCTTCAAAAGCAATCCAATGATATACTAAGGAAGAGTATTTTGAAGATTAAACTTCCAAAGTGACCCAGTTAAACTTAGCTGGCTATAAATAGGAAGTTCCCAAGGGACAGCCTGCTTACCTGGCACATAAGCCAAGGAGCTATAGCCATCTGGCAAAGGAAAAGTTAGCTCTACTGGCTGTGAGCCCTCATTGCCTATGGCCAGCTGAACCAGAAGAACAGCCATGGACACCTGCAAATTTAGGCAGTTCTGCAGCATCTGTGGCTCAGTCATGGCAGTCTTGGTAGAAAGATAGATGGTCATCAGTCGTTCAAACTGCTCACGGAGATTGTCAGCAGCGGGGCTAGAACTCTGCTGAGCATCCCGCCAGGCGACCTGCAGCCGATGCAGATTTTGGTTGATTTTTACCATCTGATCATGCAACCTGCCCCCAAGAAAGCAGAAGAGACTGGGTCAGGGAGGCCCACAGGGGGATAGTCTAGTACAGACCATTCTAGAAAAACAAACCCTCATGTATTTACTCTAGCATTCTCTTTAAGGATATCGGGAGCTGCAGTCACAATGACATAGAAGGCACTCATGAAAATTACTGACAAGACAGAGGCAAGGTGCACAGCGCTGGGAAAATGTTCCCAAGTGTTCAACAAAATTGAATCTAATTACAAATAGTTCACAGCCTTCAGAGGAAACGCACCGAAGCTTGGTTGAGCAGGCTGCAAAGTGGCTGTTATCATGTAAAATAAATACAGTAATAGGAAAGTATAAGAAGCTGAGCGGGGTAGTTTTACAGGACACAAGTTGAATGATCATGCTTTGATGGGGTTATACAGACAGCTGGTCGTTCTACAGTTAGTACTACTGTATGTAAAAGTCACCACCTGGGATGAGACCTAAGGGCAGCTTCAGGTTCTATGGTGTTAAACGCAAAATTAAATTATTCTTCACAAAAGTTCAAATATTTTCTACAGAAAGCAAGATCTGTAATTTAAAGCTATGGATAACTGATTCTATGTGTACAGTCCAAAATAATTTCCTCTGGTTCTCTACATAATGTCGGGCTAACAACAAAGTAGTGACATTCGGTTTCATGTTGGATTCTATATCATTAGGCATATTAAGCACATGTGGAACTTGATTTTTCCAGTAATTTGCTGTCTGAGTTTTGAAAAATGCCCTGGTTAATTCAAGTATTCTGAGAAAGCTTTAAGAATTGCTAATTCAGGGGCTAGGCATTTAGTTCAGTGGTAGAATGCTTGTCTAGCAATCTCAAAGGCTCTGAGTTTGATCCCCAGCACCACCCCAACCAAAAGTAAAAGAAATGCTAATTCCAAGTAACTCTTGCTATAAACTGAAACTATGACTGAGTTGCTCCTTATTTATACTGGTAGTCATACTCAGTTCAGTAAGAGAAAAATTGTAGAATGATGTGTGGCTAGTCAGAATTCAACTTCTTTTGGGAAGTAATACACATTAGTTCTCAAATCTTCACATTCTAGAATCCTCTTTATTTTTTTGGTGCCTGGGATTGAACTCAGGGCCTGGCGCTTGCTAGGCAAGCATTCTAACTGCTGAGCTAAATCCCCAGCCCCCCTCTTTATTTTAGATACATGGAACTTTTGTGGTTGTATTGGTCTCACTGGAATCCCTTATCAATATTTTCTTAATTTTTGCCAGTTTTGTCTCTGTACTACAGAGTGGAGCTTGGTCTTTTTTCTTCAGGAGAAGTAATGAAATTCAAGAGTAGAAAAGTGAAATACAAAATGAAAATAATTATACATTCCCAGATTATAATAGCAAAGAAGTGATTTAAATATGTAGGGGCTGGGAATTTAGCTCAGTGGTGAGAGTGCTTGCCTTGCAAGCACAAGGCCCTGAGTTTGACACCCAGCACCAAACAAAAAAAAAAAAAAGTAAAATGTAGAGAATTAAAAAGAGATTTTTTTTTTGGTTTTGTGTTTTGAAACAGCATCTTGCTATGTACTTCAGGCTGGCCTTGAACTTGCAATGATCCTCCTGTTACAGCCTCCTGAGTGGTGGTATCACAGGTCACCACACCCGGCAGAAAAATATTATTTTACTTTATTTTATTTGTTTTTTTGGTGCCGGAGATCAAATTTAGGGCCTTGCTTGCACTTGCGAGGCAAGCACTCTACACTGAGCTAAATCCCCAACCCAGAAAAATATTATTTTAATTTAAAAAGCTTATTTAAGTAACCTGGACAAAACTGACTCAGGTAAACACAAATAAATACATACTATGCCCTTTCCCTTTTAGATTCTAATGTATGGCTTTAGAATAAATCTCTAAGACTCACTTTTAGCCTTCTGGTTGTCAATATAACTAAATAGTTCTTTTCTAATGACATCAAAGGAATTACCTGTGAAATCCCAAGTACAGGGTATACTCTGTCAGGGCAAGGTTCTCTGTTACAAGGTTGTAGTTCTGGGGAAACTTCGGCTCCTGCACAGCTGGGATCAAACAGGTTTCTTTGTCCAAACCTCAAAGAAGTAAAAATGAACAGTAAATAGATTGCCACTGACATCTGTTTTGGTCTCCTATTTTTGGATGCTGGGGATCGAACTCAGGGCCTTAGCACTTGCTAGGCAGGTGCCCTACCAATGAGCTAAATCATCAACCCTGTCTCTCTTGTACTTGTTCAGCTTCTAGACTGCTACCAGTAATATTTTCTAAAGAAATTTCCCTACATTATTACCTTGTCTAAAAGCATCTTTTGGCTTCTTGCTATCCAAAGCAATAGTTTAATGCTTTGGCTTGACCAATGAAATTACAAAAAAGTAAAAAGAATGATAACACTGTAGATTTTTCCAAATGAGAGGCAATGGACCATTTGTTTCTATTTTGTGCTTTTCTGTATTTAAAACTTGTTTTAAAGCTGGGCATGGTAGTGAATGCTTGTAATCCTAGCTACTTGGCAGGCAGGAGAATTTTAAGTTCGAGGCCAGCTTGGGCAATTGAACAAGACCTTGTTTCAAAATAAAATTAAAAGGGCCAGGTGTGATGGTACACATCTGTAATCCCAGCACTCAAGAGGCCAAGGCAGGAGGATGGCCTTGAGTTCGAGGCCAACCTGGGCTACATAGTGAGCTCAAGGCCAGTCTGAACTACATAGTGAGACCCTGTGTCCAAAGAGGGAAAAAAAAAAAAAAAAAAAAAAGGACAAAATAAAAATTTTAAAAGGGGCTGTGCATGGTGCTCTGCTGCTCAGTGGTAGTGGGCTTGCTTAGCATGTTTGAGGCCCGGGGTTTAATTCCTAGTGCTGTGAAAAAATAAATGACTTGCATTTGAGCAGGTGTCACTGCTTTTCTTTCTTTGGGGGGGTGCTGCGGATCAAAGTGAGGGCCTGCACTTGCTAGGCAGGTGCTCTAACACTTGAAAAACCCTGAGTTTTTCTTTTTTTCTTTTTTATTTTTTTTTTGGTGCTGGGGATCGAACTCGGGTCCTTGTGCTTGCAAGGCAAGCCCTTTAACCACTGAGCTAAATCCCCAGCCCTGTTTTTCTTTTTTTAAAGACAGGTTCTTGCTATATAGTTCAGTCTGGTCTTGAACTCACTATGTACCCCAGACTGGGTTCGAATTTGTGGTGATCCTCCTGCCTCAGCCTCTCAAATGCTGGGATTACATTCCTGTGCCACCACACCCTACTAAGCAGGTATAATTTTTACAATTATAAAACTGGAATGAAATATATAAAAATTAAGAAGTGATTCATTCTGATTGGTATTATCATAATTTCTTTCTCTTCAGTTTTCTGTAATTGTTCAATTTTTCTCCAGTCTGGCCCCAACATTCTTCTTCTCAGACCAGTTTACTCTACTTCCCTGTCCCTCTTGCTCTGGGCACACTACATTTTTAATTATTCTTTTGTCAAGACTTTTAACAGCTTTATGCTTCTTTGTTATTCCCTTTCTATAAAGAGAACTTCTTGCTCCTTTGCCTGGTAAAACCCAAAACGTCTTTCAAAACTCACCTATTAACACCTCCAATTTATATCCAACTGATTATACAGTCCCTCCTCTGTGCTCCCACAACTTAGTCCTGTGCCATACTCCTCTATTAACACATTTGCTTTCTTTCAGAGCCTCTGAGTTCAAAAAGAACAGCAGCTGCATTTTATTCATTTTTATAATGAATGAGTGAATGAATACTCAAGGATGCCAAATCCAGAGGAAAAGTCTTACTAAAGCACAATGTTAAAAGCTACAAGGTGTTTTTTTGGGGGGGTGCTTGGGATTGAACTCAGGGCCTTGTGCTTGCTAGGCAAGTGCTCTACCACTTGAGCTAAATCCCCAACCCTGTACAACCACTACAAATTGTTTTTAAAGAAACTGTCTTTAATATTTTTTAAATAGCTCATCTTTTTTTTTGTTGTTATTTTGGTTTTTTGAGACAGGATCTTGCCAGGTAGCAGGCTGGGCTCAAACTCACTGTGTTGTGTAGGCTTGCCTCGAAACTGCTAGGTTGCCCACGATGGCCCTGAACTGGCTTACGTAGCCTATGCTGGTCTCAAACTTGTGATCTTCTTGCCTCAGCCTCTTGAGTGCTGGGATTACAGGTATGTACCACCAGGCTCAGGTTCCACCTCATCTCTGAGAAAGAGGCACTTTGTGAAAAAGGATAAAGGAGTGATTGTCTTGGATGTCATGTGCACACCCACACACGCACACTTTTGAGAAGCCTGACTTCCCCCTACCTCTCATGTGTACATTTTTAATTTTTCGTTCTTCATCATTCAACTCCTTCAGGGCACAGTATGTGGGATTAAAGGTGAGGAGCCGAGAAGATCTGGGTTTACAAAACGGCTGGCACAGCTTCAGGAGAGCAGCACCCAGATTCAGGAAGAAGGCATCTGAGGCGTACATCTGGAAGAAGATTTCTGGCATTTGATTTGCCCAAATCTTGGTGCGGCCCGCATTTGCATGCAAACAGTTTCCAAGCCAGGACAAGATACAGTGTTTGGTTTCTGGAGAGAGCTGGAGCAAGTTCTTCAGCATCTGGTAGATCTTTTCATGGAACTGGGCCATGAACTGTTTAGCCAGAAAACATAATCACAGAACATTCCAGTTTCACAATCCTGATAGTTTTTTACTCCCAAAACTTAGCAACTGTTAAATTTCTAACCCTCATGTTTTCTTTCCCTTACTCTTCTTGTACCTTATCCCCTGGATCTGACTTTTAAAAAGTAGATTTCCAGGCACTTAATAGAGATTTTCTGCTTATCTGCCAAACTGCAGACAGTAGGACTTAGTTTTATAGTAGACATTGGTAGACTTTTTGTTCAATTATACAATTTGAACATTGTAGCATGAAATGACATAAAAACTGCATATGAATGGACATGGCTATGTTTAACAAAACTTTATTTACAAAAGCAGGTGGCAAGACTGGATTTGGCCACTGCTATAGATTACTAATACTTGCTCACCAACAGAGTTATGATGATTAAATGGTGAATGGGAAATTTAAAATATCCCTAATTCAACCATTTAAATGCCTCACGCTGGACAGACCTCTACTATAGTTTATACTGAGGTCCAAAAAGAGAAGGTATAGGTGGAAAAAGGAAAGAAAAAATGAGTTTAAGCTGGAGTTTACTTAAAAGATTTTAGGAGCTAAGTGACAAGAAATAGCTTGATAAGAAGGGCAAGGGTGAGGGGAAGGCACAGGGCTCCCGCATAGGGCAAGAGCTGCAGCTG
>PVJO010020039.1:0-32881 GCA_004026905.1 Hystrix cristata | reverse complement strand
ATAATCCAGTCACCTTCCAAAAGCTTCATCTTTGGGCGCGTGAGGCTTCTGAGGACAATCTTGACTCAGACCCTGACAATAAACATGTGAATAAGAAAGTGAAAACTTGAGTGGCGGCTCATGACAAAGATACAGACTTTATAGAATTAGATCAGAAAAGTCACTAAACAACATACCATTAAAAGCAGGAACAAGAATAAACTTTTGAAGGCAGGGGAGATCTAATATCAAGAATTTCTGTATTACGTTATTTGAAATGCCCACTTTCACCAGAAAAAAAGTATAAAATGCAAAGAAACGAGAAACTGTGGCCCATATATGGTGGTGGAGGGATGAACGGTATATACTGGAGGTAAGGAATACCAAAATATGGAATTTCAAGCAAAATTTGATACCAGCTATTTTAAATATGTTCAAGAAGCTACATACTATTTTAAAAATTTACAGTATGTGAATCACTTCTCAAAACTATAGAACGACAGAGACAGAAATTATTAAAATGATCCAAAGGGGAATTCTAAAGTGAAAAAGATCAACAACTAAAATTAGGAATTCACTCTGTAGGCGCAGGGGGCACAGTAGGCAAGACTAGAGCGAGGACCCCCCCGAAGAGAAATAGGACACTGTATTAAGAACAAAAACAGGTTACAGCAGCTCTTGTGGTTAACGCTGCCAGCGAAGACGGCAGTCTGTGGTCACATGTCCTCTCTACGCTTTACCTGGCGAGACTGCCTTTATAGAAGTGAGAAAAAAACAAAGCTTGACCCCAGACCCTACCGGAAAGTCCCCAGAGAGCCTTCCCCATGCTCCCTAGTAAGGACCCAATTGACCAATCAAGTAGTGACGCCTTCAACTGAGAAAGTCAGGGTGTGCCCACAGTCAAGACCTATAAAAGCCATGTAATGGGCCTGTGCCCGATGGTGGCTCAGTGTTGGGCACCCCTGCTTCTCTCCCTGAGAGAAAGCAGCTTTGTAGTTGTTTTTGCTTTATTAAAAGTTACTTTTGCTTTGGCACTTTGGTCTCAATCTGACTCTCCTTTAACCTTCTGTGTCGGAGCGGGAGTCAGCGGGGTTAGGCATCACCTCGGTGCCCGGCACTCCCACCGGGGGCTGTGGGACCCCCCCAGGACCCCCAAGGGTCGTGTCAACTCTACTACTTTGAGGATAAAGACACACAGTATGTTGACTATTGTTATTCTCTTAGTATTTGTTATAAATTTTGCTTTATTTTTTCAAAAAATAAAAAATGTTAAAAAAAAAAAAACTCTATAAAGGCTCAACAGCAGATTAGAACAAGCAGAAAGAATTAGTGAAGATGAAGGTGGGCCAGATAATGTTACCCAGAGTATAAAATGAAAAATGTAATAAGGAAGAATGACAAAGCTAATGTTGGAAGGCCACAATTCTTGATTACAAAATTTCCTACATAAATCTAAAGTAATTAAGATCATTAAACTGACACTGTGTAACTAAATTTATATCAGAATTCTACCTCGAATTAAATCATGTCATTTTTGTTGTTGTTTTTTGGTTTTCTGTTTTTTGAAGCAAGGTCTCGCTATGTAGTTCAGGCTGGCCTCGAATTTGCAGCGATCCTCCTGCCTCAACCTCCAAAGTCCTGGGATTACAGGCATGTGCCACCACACCTGGCTCTAATTGTGTCATTTTTATCAATCAAGGAATTAGTGGTAGAAATAAGCCTAAAAAAAATAATTCCAAACACAAATATGTATTCAGTGAAGACAGTAACTATCCACTATACCATCTGTGATAAGAGAGCTCAAAATCAAATGCTGATAACAACAGAGAAGATATGACATAGGGTAGGGATTCCATATACAAAGGGTGATCGAAACATAGGGTGAATCTTTAAATTTTAAAAATGCATTATACTAAAAAACACCTTGCCTTTAATGCCCTCAAAATACTCTCCCTTTGAACACACATATCTCATCGTTTTTGCCACTTCCTCAATTAATTCTAGATATCTTATTTTGGGTCTTTATGAGCTGTGATCAAAGTCCACATCAGTCTTATTCATAAGACAGAAACACTCCTAACTAATGTTCATCAAGAAGTGAATTGATCATTGAGTATATATATATATATATATACTTAATAATATGCATATATATGCATACATATGATAAAATTGAATATTCAACAATTCCAAGAAATAATATGTGCAACAGCCTGAATAAATCTCAGAAAATGCTTTGTCAAAAAACATTCGGAAGGGGCTGGGAATTTTGCTCAGTGGTTAGAGTGCTTTGCCTTGAAAACACAAGACCATGAGTTCGATCCCCAGCACCAAAAAAAAAAAAAAAATTGGACACATCAGAGTATGATTCCACATGACTCCATTTGTACAAATTTCTTGGACAGAAGAGGATTACTCTGTAGAGACAAAAAGTTTAGTTTGAGTCTGGGTTATAGTACAGTAACAGTAAAAGGACTGAAGAGAACATCTTGGTATGATGGAAATATCTATATCTTGTATGCGGTGGTTGGTACATACATGTATGCATTTACTTTTTAAATGAATGTGTCTTAAGCGTAAGTTGTATTTCAATATGTTTGATTAAAAGCAGAAAAAAATGATAAATGCTGTTGGCGAGTGCCATTCCATGGAATGGTGTGCTTATAAAAATACTAGAGTGTGACCTCATCCTCTTTATTTCCCGGATCTAGAACCATGTAACTTCTGGCTCTCATACAGTCAAAATAACCATGAAAGGTAAAAATTTTGAATTTGTGCCGAGCATTGAGTTAGCCACTCACAAAAGAGAAATTGTGGAACGGCTTCAGAAATTGGCAAGAATGATGGGTAAGTGTATTTGACGTAAGAAGGAGTATTTTGAGGACAATTAACAGTAATGTGTCTTTCACAATAATCATTTATTTTATAATTTAAACATTCATCATATGTTTCAATTACACTTTGTATCAAACTTAATATCAATTTAAAATATCCTCTTCTTGGGAATATCTCTCAGACCATAGCATACAGAGTATTATTGCAAGGAGTGATCTGATATACAAACTTTGATTTATGATAGTGATTATAAAATCGATTTATCAACATAGCATAATTTTACATGTGATACACAGTATATAGAATGAAGAAAAAAAAACGAAAGTCTGAGTTCTAAATCACAATGATAAACTGTTCTATTAAAGTTTATACAACATTCTCTTTTGTGCTTAAGATATTGAAATCAGTTTATTTCTTATCATTCATCAAACATCATAAGTATCACCTTCTAAAGTAATGTCACTATACCCCAGAGTTTAGAAAGGAGTAAACTAACCAAAGCCTCCTCAGAAGGAATTGGTTTGAAATAGTTGCTACTAATGCAATCAATTTAATGACAGCAACAAAACACATTAGATGTTGTCAGAAAATATGTATATGCCGCATGCAGATCAGACAGCAATTATAAATTTGGGATAGCCTCATTACATGTTTATATTTCTGCATAGCAAGCATTTCAGCATTTTGAAAGGTAATTGTATTTGTCATATTACTCACAGTGCAGTGAAGCATGCACATAAGCATCTGTTCTAAAAATTGAAAGCCTTGGTTATTAAGATATTTTAATGAATTTTAATTTCAAATGAAAATACTAGAACTGAATTTACAGTAAACTGTTTCCAAGAGCAGGTCATACAAGCCCTCACATATAAGTCGTCACATATGTTTTATCATAAGATTCCCAGGACACAGCTTTTAAGCCTACGCTGTTCATTAATATTTTGTATTGACTATTTATGAACACCACTATGGCTTTATTCATCTCTGCATTCTTAAATATCATACATTTTTCATTATTTTTTGCTGCTTCTTTTCTTTGGTATTGTAATTTGTTCATACAGAAAACTAAGATAAATATAACCGATTTTATCAAAATAATATAAATATCAAATAGATTAGACTCTATTCCATATACTCTTTTAAGTGAGTGGCTAAATGTCCTTTAATTTTTGTTTTGTGTAAAGAAGTGAAAAATAATACAAATAAACATGAAAAATATGTATGGTAGCCTGCAACTCATCAGAGATTTTGTTTTCTGTGATAAAAAATGGTTCTTTGATCCAGTACTAGTGTAGTTATTAATGTTTTATAAACTATTAACACATCTTCTGTATCTAATTTTATAGTAGAAACCCATGATCATCAACAAGAGCAAAGAGACAACAACAAAAAAATCTGATTGATGTGTTTGGAGATCTGATAAGAACTACTAAAAATAAATACCAGGGTTATAATTATAGGTATATTACCTTACATAGCACAAAATCCGTGCAATTATACAATGAAGCTGAGGAAATAGCATCATTATTCTGTTTCTAAATTTGGGATAATGTTAGATTACAGAATGGAATACTTTATTTTTTTCCATATTTTAATACAGCATAATTCTTTGATATGGTCATATAATCCTACATGATCCTCTTCTCCTTGATAATATAATTTTCCAAAAACTTCAGTGCTAAAGATAATCCCAGCATCTTTACAAGAATATAGATAACATATGAACAGGATCCCTGTCATTTGTCAAAGGTTAGTCCTGCTACACTGAAACTCCTACAAAATTATTTAGGAATGTTAAAAATAATAAACACAGTAGTACAGTTTTGTTGACATGAACCCAAAGGTATGACAAACTGTTTAAAAATACCAGGATCATGCAAGTTACAGTGCAAACATGGCTGTCTTAGTTACTTTCTCCTTGCTGGCACACAATACCTGGCACCCACATCTTAAGAGAAAACTTTTATTTTTGCTCACAGTTTGTACAGGTTTCAGCTCACAGTCTGCGGATCCAAGACAGGGCAAGATGGGGGGAGGGGCAAGACAGAAGATAAAGGATTCAAGGCCTGGCAGGGGAAGCAGAGAGCAATCAAGGGAGGAGGGCAAGGGGTAGACCCTTCCAGGCACACTCCCAGTGACCCACTTCTTCAGACCAGGCCTCACCTCCCACCGTCACATTTAGCGGTAAACTCATCAGTGGACTAATCTATTCCTCCATGATCAACTCCCTCAAAGCCCCAATTATGAGTGCATGAGATGTTGGGGTACATCTAGATATAAACTATAAAAATGGCCAAGTCTAGTGACTATATCACACAAACTCAGATCCCCAAAATAGAACAGAAATGTCACAAGAAATCCCAGTCACAAGAAAAGACTCTGTTAAAGGGGAAGACACCAAATACTTAAGAAATACGAACTCTGCTAAGAAACACAACAATGCCTGAAATGGATACAGACCAAGAACACAAGGCTATGAACGTGTGTGCTTAGCTGACAAGGCCCTCAGAAGGCCCAAGAAGCTCCAGCCCAAGCTTTCAAGGAGCATCAATCACAAGATCAGTTAGTTGCCTCATCCACTGCACCCAGCCCAAACCAAGGAAATGCACTCATGACCACACCGCCAGGGGTCTCGTGCTCTGCTGTCATAGCCAGCTCCTGCTCTAGCTCAGACTCCATCATAGTCTCCGAAGGTGCTAGGCCCCAACAAAGTTTCTCCAGTAAAAGCTTCTGCTTGCCCTTGTGAGGGCAAAGGATTGGCGTGACCTGTGGGCTGCTATCTGATGCACTCGTGTCCTCCTGTGCTATTTGTACCAATAATTCTGAGTGAAAGAAAAGAAAACAAAGCGCCTGAATTTTAATTTTCGAATCCTTATTTTTTGAGTCCCTAAAAAGATATGCTGTTTCAGCTATTATTTCATGAACTCTTTTCTTTTTTTTTCTTTCCTTTCCTTTCCTTTCCTTTTCTTTTCTTCTTTTCTCTTTTCTTTTCTTTTCTTTTCTTTTCTTTTCTTTTCTTTTCTTTTCTTTTCTTTTCTTTTTTCTTTTCTTTTCTTTTCTGTCTTGACCTCGGGGCCTCCTACATGTTAACCATTCTACCACTGCTCTATAACCCCAGACTCCCAATGAAATTTTTGTTTTCCTCTTCTCTCACATTCAAACTGAAGCACCCAAACACTAAAAAGTAAATAGATTTGTTGTTTTCTCAAGTGACATTGTGAGGGAAGGTTCATAATAGAAACAAAGTAGACAAAAGGCCTAAGAGAAAGCCTCATATAAATTTACCACTGCCTCAGAGAGAAATAAGTTATGGGAAGGAGATACTCTACCTCTGTATTACCCCATATTCTTAGCTAATTAGAGTAGCAATCAGAACCTGGATCTTATCACAAGAGACCTTGATGTCTCACAAATTAAATTCAGAACCATTCTACTATATAAACTAGCACTTCATGATATATGATAGTTTTCATCTTTTAGTTTTTACTGCACTAGACTTTAACATTTCCCCAGTGACCCTACTAGTCTTATAATAACACAATGTTAATAATTTCATGATAATTACATAGATGCATTTGCATTATTTCCTAAGCCTTCTGTACCAAGAATAAGCAAAGTTTTTGTATAAGTGGTCAGATAGTAAATATTTTAGGATATGTGGACCAATAAGCAACATTACAATATAAATTGCAATGTTTTGCATTGTATTTTACTTAAATTTTTATTTACATAAATGTATTAACAATAATAACTAGCATCATTTTCATAATGCAGGTCTATTAAAGATAAATTACAATGGGAGAGATGAATATTTATTTGATGGTATCTCCAAGTTATTATTTCCCTTCAACAAAAGTACGTTAAAAACTTACATAAGTTGTAAAAATATTAAGAAATGAAGTTTTACATATTTTGTCTGTGAAACAGTTGCTCTCACTGTCATTAATTCTTAAGCATATACTTGTTGAGCATATTTATCGCTTGGAAGGTATTTATGGAATTTTGTTATACTCTTGTTCAGTACAGTAAGTCCCAGATTTATGAACAAGTTCCATTCTGTGAGAAGTTTTGTAAGTCAGATTCATTTGTAAATCCAACAAAGTGACCCTTTTATGCCCTATGTAAGTTTCACATGTAGGCACTGTTTACTTTTTAATTTTAGGCTGAATATTTGAGAAAAGCACATTTATTCTAAATAATGAAAATATTATTTAAAGCCATTCACTGTTTTGTAATGATAATTGAGGATGGTTCTTCCATTCAAAAGTATATCGTTGTAAACCCAAAGGTGGCAAAAAAATTTCAAATATAACTTTACCGCACAACCATTAGGGTATTAGACTACAAAGTGTTTTTTGGTTTTTTTTTGCTTTCTTTTTTTTTTTTTTTCAAGTCAAATATAAAAAATATGGAACGCTTCACGAATTTGCATGTCATCCTTGCACAGGGGCCATGCTAATCTCTGTATCGTTCCAATTTTAGTATATGTGCTGCCGAAGCAAGCACTACAAAGTGGTTTTTTAAAAAGTCAGGTTTCTACGCTTCTAATTCACATAAATTGACAAAAGTTATATAAAGAGTGAATGAGATTCTTCAATGAACTTATAGTTAATGTAATAGAATAAAATATTTTCTGTACAGTGCCTGCAGGATGGATAATACAATGAATTAATAAAGGTTTTAAATATTTTCTCCTCTCATGAGATGTGCAAATTCTTCCAACTAATTCTTTATCTTCCTCTGGTGTATTTTTACTACCATGAGTTCTAACATCTTAACAATTACACTCTTGCTTGGGTTTTCTCGGTTGCTTTGAAAACATTCTCTCTTGTAGTTGTTTCAAACAGAATTCAGAGTTTACTTCTTCAGCCTCTGTCAACATAGCAGTGACTTATCTGTTATCAATATGAACATTATTGATAACATCTTGTTATAGTTTGTGTCTAGATGTCCCCCCAAAGCCTCATGTGGTCATAGGTGCGGCTGGATCTAGACTGTGTGATTGCTAAATTAGTCCACTGATTGCTTTGGCATGGCTCTGCTGGGATCAAGGATGTGATGCTAGGATTAAGGGTGCTAGGATTAAGGGTGGGAGTGCTAACTACCCTAAGGCCAGGTAGCCTGGATAAAATATGAGGGACAGAAAGATGCTTCTTTCCCGCTCTCTCTTGATTACTTGCCTGCCTTGCTGCCTTCTGCCTGTCTGCCATGCCACCCTCCTTGGATCCAGCCGATTGTGGACTGAAACCTCTACAAACAGCGAGCTAAATAAACCCTTCTTCCCCTAACCTTGGGTGTGGGGTATTTTATCTCAGCAGTGAAAGAAAAGTAACTAAGACACATCTGACGTTTTATCAAGAGCCAAGGAACAACAATGAGATATTGCTTTGTCTTTTAATAGATTATGGATATCACTCCCAATGTCCTCAAATCTTTATGCAGCTACCCTATCAATACATTAATTCCTCCATGAAAATAAAAATGCTAAGTAGGTAAGTACTTAGTCTATATTTGAGCTTCCCCTGGCACAGAGCTTCTCTGATTTAAAGAAACTGAGCTCTGTGCACTCACTAATTAAATTCTAATCTGATACTTAATGTCTTCTCATTATGACTCCATGATCTAATATCTTCTCAGTAAAAACTGAGGAGGATATTTTGAGGGTATTAGCTGGTAAGCAAAAAAAAAAAAAAAAAAATGAAGATATATGAATGTCTACCAGGCATTTCAAAACTATTCTCTGTGCTGGGAATAGTGGCATATTCCTGTAATTCCAGCAATTCAATAGGCTGATGCAGGAAAATGAAAAGTTGTAAGCCATGTTGAGCAACTTAATGAGATCCTGTCTCAAAATAAAAAATAAAAAGGGCTGCAGATGTAACTCAGTGGCAGAATGACCCTGGGTTCAGTGTCTAAGAAAAAAAAAAAAAAAAAAACTATATCTATCTACCTATCTATCTATCTATCCTTAACCTAATACTGAGTGTATATTTGGCAAATTATTGTACTACAGTTAAATATGATATTATAGGAAACTGAATTCTTATTTCAAGAATTCCTAAAAATTCTATGAATTAGTTTTTGAAATCACCAACTATGAATATTCATTTATAAATATTATGAATGTTTGGCTTGCCCACTGAATTTGGAGATATATGAGTTTTTTTTTTTTTTTTTTTCTGAATGCTAAAGAATGAAAGCTGATTCCTCAACCATCCAACAGACAAGTAGATAAAATTAAGACTGAATGTGTGAGGAATTAATTTATTAGGTTTTGGTTGTCCTTAGATCACAGTCCATCTGGCATCTATAGACATCACAGACGACATAGGAGGGAGTGTGCTGGTTGTTTGGATATATGTTTAGCACATAAATAAATAGACACTTATTTAGATCAAAGTACTTTTTGTTAAGAATTGATTGTATGATCTGTGCTACTACATAACTGCCAATCTCTGTTTTGATGTATGTACTACTTGACATGTTGATTCCAAGTGTTTAAAGTAAAATCTATTCTTCGTCTCATAGTACCATTTCAAAAATGTATGTTTCAAGAGCATTCAAACTCAGCATACTAATGATATATTTTTCAAATCAACTTGGATGAGTTTATTGAAGTTACCTCCTCTACTTTCCTGATGCTCTATTCAACTGCAATCTATCTTTCCAGGAGAAATGTGTGCAAATACAAATTTGTGTTTTTGACTGTTTTGCAGGAACAATGGACATCAGAGTCACTTTACATTCTAAGATACACACATAGTGTCTGAAAACACAGATTATTACCATAAAATAAAGAAAATAAAGACAATGATTGTACGATCTGTGATAAATGGAGGTTGGGGATTTAGCTCAGCAGTAGAGCGCTGGCCTAGCAAGCGCAAGGCCCTGAGTTTGATCCCCAGCACCAAAAAAACAAAAAAAAACAAAACAAAAAACAAAAACAAAAAAAAACAACAAAAAAAAAAAAAAAAAGAAAAATACCAGGAAATCTGCTTCTTTTTTTCTTGGTTCACTTATACATACTCTATATTCCTGCAGCAGAAGCCCCAAACTCTCTCTCCCATAACATTGCTTAGCATGTATTTCATGCATAAAACAAACAAATAAATAATCGATAGCCCATATGTCTTTATTTTAGCATTGGACAAATACTTATAAAATAGTATCCGTGAGGATTTTTCTTAAAATTTGATGCAAAGGTAAAACTTGTGTCTTGACGATATACGAATAAGCCGTACAACGTACTAGAAAAATATTAAGCAATTTATTTCTTTTTCATTATATTTCATGACAAATCTTTTACTGTCACAGATTCAGAAAGCAGCTCAGAGACAGTTGGGAGATGTTGACCATATTGTCAGTGTCACAGGGCTGGACGAGGGCAGACTTTTCCTCTGCTCGTTTTTGCCTCAAAATCCTTAACAGGATGAAAAGCAGAAATAAATTAATGAACAAACAAAACTTCCTTCAAAAGCAATTCTGTGTATTTTACATTTCTCCATGACAGATATGAAAAAATAAGTTCCGGTGATTTCACTGAAGTTTGCGGGAACATACTTTTAGAATTTGTGTCTAGGTGATCTAATCTAGTTTTGAATTGTAAGTCCGTGGTTTCACATGAGCGGGTCCCAAACATGCTCTTTAACTTCATGCTTTTAGCAGAGTGTTTAACCTTCAAATAAAAAATTCAAAACTCAGTAAATTACATATAATTTCTCATATTGAAAGTGAAAATTCAGCAGATTTCATTTCCAATGCAATTTTTTTACTGCTTTCTAGTATCTTAAAATAGTATTCCCTACTTTGAATTTTTTTTTAATTTTTATAAAATTTGTCAGTACTGTTTAGATATGCATAATGTTCACATTCATCACAGAGCATCTGATATAGCTTGCTGCTTCTTTTTTCCCCTTTCTCTCCCCTCCCCTCAACCCCTCTCCCCTCCTTATTTACAAAAACTTTATTTCTATTTTTTCCTTCTATTATATTTTTCTCATCTCTCCCTTTTTCCCCTCCCCCTCACTTGTTCCCCTTCCCATTTGAAGAATTTCTTTCCTTTTCCCAATATAATACATTTTAGTCCTTATTTACACTTTCTGTTTCTCACACCAGAGAAACAATGTGGTATTTAAACATCTGTGTCTGATTTATTTCACTTAAAAGTATGGTCTCAAGGTGCATCCATTTACCTGGAAATGTCTCAAGCTTATGCTACTTTGTGGCAGCACAGTACTCCATTGTATAAAAATGCTATTATCTTCTTTACCCATTCATTGGTTGATGGGCATTTGGGCTGTTTCCAAGATTTAACTATTATAAACTCTAAAGGTATAAACATGGGAGCACATGTATCACTGTGGTATGATGCTTTTAATTCTTTCAGGAAGATACCAAAAAGGGGAACATCTGGGTCAAATGGAACCTCTAGTTTTAGTTTTTTGAGGCATCTCCATACTGATTCACACTCCCACCAACAGTGGAGAAGGGCTCCTTTTTCTTCACAGCAGAATTTGTTGTTTGTTGATTTCTTGACAGTAACCATTCTTTCTGGAGTGAGATGGAATCTCAGTATTGTTTTAATTTGCATTTCTCAAACAACTAGTGATGAGTGATGTTGAACATTTCTTCATATATTTATTTGCTGTTTGTACTTCTTAATCTGAGAAGCATCTATTCATCTCAGATGCCCATTTTTTGGATTGAGTCTTAATTCTGGAGATTCTGGTTTCTTTCTTTCTTTTTTTTTGAGTTCTTCATATATTCTAGATTTTAGTCCCTGGTCTGAGAAATAGCTGGTAAAGATTCTTCATGATATTTCCTATGTGATTGAGGTAATGTTCATAAAGTCTTTGCCTACACCTATGTCTTCAAAAGTTCTACCTGTTCTATCTTCCAGCAGATTCAATGTTTCAGTTTTAATATGTAGATCTTTGATCCACTTTAATTTTAGTTTAGCACATGCTGAGA
Source organism: Hystrix cristata (assembly GCA_004026905.1). Classification (NCBI taxonomy): domain Eukaryota; kingdom Metazoa; phylum Chordata; class Mammalia; order Rodentia; family Hystricidae; genus Hystrix; species Hystrix cristata. Next base: position 21,097 of record PVJO010020039.1, on the reverse strand, counting down.
GATATGGATCTAGGTTCAATTTTCAGCATGCGGAAAGCCAGTTATCTCAGCACCATTTATTAAAGAGACTCCCTTTCTTCCAGTGAAGGTATTTGTCCTCTTTGTCAAAGATATGGAGCCTGAGTGTGTTTGAATTTGTTTCTACATCTTCTATTCTGGTTATTATAATTGTGGTAATCATTTCACAATGTGTGTGTACACCAAGCTATCACATTATGCCCCTTAAACATATAAACATTTCACTTGTCAGTTATACATCAAGAAAGCCAGAAAAATACTCAATCTAAAGATTGCTTTCTTTCATTCCATGAAATTCTCAATCCAAAAATGTTTAACTTCCCATGTTTCTTTCCAAATAAAGTACAAAATGTTTAGCTGGTCTGTGTACATGAGTCATATTAAATTAAAGTTTCCAGAAAATGTATTTTCCTCTCCAATCTTTAGCACAAGAATCTTTCTGCATCGCTAAATCCTATTTTTCTTTCCATTGGAATTTGGTTCAGATACTACCTCCCCGAACAGTGGCTCTTACACACACAGCCTTATCTAAACTGGCTCCCTTTCATCTGCACACACACACACATCACTCTTTGTTTTCCAATATGACCAAACACTATATTCTGTTCTTTTCCTCTATTAGTGTAATAGACAGAGTAATGAATGTGCACACTATCGTTACATATACTTAATATATATTATGATCCCTGCTAAGTAAAACTCAGCAAATAAACATTGGTGATACTTAATACAACTTAAAAAATCTGAAGATTTTGAGGAGAAAGTAGTATTGATTCTAGGACTATCTCCCCATATAACTCAATAAAAGAGAGTAATTAGGACAGCAAGCCAAAAAACATCAATAAAACACGAAAACCTAAGTGATAAGGTTTTCATTTGGGTACCCGAAATTTGATAGAGAAAAAACACAAATATAACCTAAGTGTTGGAAATCACCCTAATTGGCAACCGGAGACCCCAAACGATGAGTCTGAATACTGCAGAACAAAAGTACCAATCTATTGTGTAAGCACCAATTAGATTATATAAAGGGACCCTTAAAGAGCTGGTCATAGTGTAATTGTGTGGGCTCTAACAACTCATGAAATTAGCCTGCTGAATCTCTCAGACAAAAATCTCATGTCAAGGAGAAATCTCTGACTGTGTGTTCAAATAGACCAGGATTGGAAAATTAGGAGCAAAGTTTTAGGTAAAGGAGAAGAGAAAACAAAACAAAACAAAACAAAAAAAACAAACAAAAAAAAAACTGTAAAGCAATTTGCAGTTTTTACAATTTACAATTTACCTGGGCCTATTCCCTTCTTTCTGGGTACAATGAAAAAGTTGCTTCCTTAAACTTGAAATCAGAGGAAAATGATTGCATGTTACCTAAAGGTATCAAAGAAAAAAAAGTAATACAACCCACTGAGAGTAATGACAATCTAAATTTAAAGGAAATGATAAACTAATCTTTCTAAATGCGCCAATCGGAATCTATGCAGTTGGAGACAGCGAAAAATTATTTTCAAAAATGATACAGTTAGAAAAAGTGACAATTCAAAAATAGAGCTCACAAATGTAGATGGGCATTATTAGCCACTGTTACTTTATTATTTCCTTCTAGTTTTCCTTCCGATACCTTTTCACACTTACATCGACAGGTATCCTTTCAGTATGCGATCGTAGGATTTCTTATCTGTTTTCAAATGACTGAAGGGTTGCGTCTAGGAATAAGCACGGCTCACTGCCTCGTCTCTCGTTTCAGGGCCTTCTTCTCCGTGGAATATTGCTGCCCTGGAATATTTCAATATGTGTAGTTCCCTAAGACGACCTACCTTCTGGGAGCCAAGATTTCGGGCCTCTCAGATTCCTGCCCGGCTTAGATTCCCTTCCCGATATTGCCCTTCCTGATTGAAAGGCACTTATTAAAAACCTTGCCACTATAACAGCAAAAAAATTTCTCCAATTTGCCCGTAGCTTTTCAGCCCCTGGTTAAAAACCGATGTCTCATTTTCCAGGCAGACGCTGGCCATGGGAAAGTGTTTACCCAACAGGACTGACAGGAGAGAGCAGTAGGCTTGACGCAGGGCCGCACATTTCAGTCCTGGTCCCGGGTGGTCGTTCTTTCACTTGGTTGCATTTTTAGCCGTAGCATTTTTGTTACACTTCTTAGTGAGCCCCGGAATACCTCTGACTCACCTCTGCACTCCTGGACTTCTCTGCCTTCTTTTCAGCTCTCCTGCCCACAGTCCCCAGGCCCTCTTCAGGGAGGTGGCGCAGGGACCCTTCACAGGCTACACTTTCTTACACCGCCCTGACTGTCACAGCACAGACTCGCAGGGCAAATGCTGGCACATGTATCATCGACTTAAACATCTAAAGCTTATGAATTATCCCACCTGGTGTATCCCGGAAGAGCTACAGGTGTTCTTCCCCCAAACTGTCGTTGGGAACGCGAAGATTCTGACAAGTTCACCCTCCCTGGGTCAGCCCTACCACCGAGAGCTTACACGGATCTTCCGAAGACAGCGTGGAGAATGGTGAACTGAGGTCCCAAGTGCAGGCAGGAGCTGGAGCTGACTGAAACTCTGACACTTCGAGCTCCCTGAAGAGTCAGGGAAGCAAAGTGCTTCTCCTTCCTACCAGCCGCTTACTTGGCTTGATTAAATAAACGCGGCTTTGATGGAACTGTTTCTCACTCCCAGGTTCAGCGTACTCTTCACTGTTGCAACTGATGCCAATACTGGCTAATTCACAAATTCTCCTCACACTCATTTTCCCTAACATTTCTGTGCTATTCTGAGAACGTCAGTTGCTTTATTTCCACACAGGTGTGTTACGATTAGCAGCCTGTGTAATTTGGAATGCTGTTGGTAATTCACCCATCTTCTTTGTCTACCACAATGTTGTTACTCCCTTGAGTGATTAAAATTTCACCGCCTCCAAGAACATTTTCTAAAAACTACACTTCACAGTATTATTCCATTCCTCTATGTTCTGATTGCATTAAATAAAAATCATGATGATTTTTTTTTTTTTTTTTAAACGGAACTCTAGGGCTGGGGATGTAGTTCAGTGGCAGAGTACTTGCCCAGCAAGTACAAGCCCCTGAGTTCAGTCCCCACCACCCAAAACAAAAAACAAACAAACAAACAATAAAAGAACTGTGATAGGAGAGATAATGAATGTGACATAATGCGTAGTACTTTGTGTTTATTTAGGAGCGATACAAACACTAATCTAAAACTCAGAGATTCGAGAAGGCTTGAAACCTGTTTTTAGAGAGGAGGAGATGAAATAGATATCGTGAAGTTTATAAATTAGATGCGTATTCTGCTAGGATTTGATATAGAATTATGATAAATGGAACTAAATATACTTACATGTGGAAGGCCACAGTCTCATTGTATTCACTAGCACAATACAATACCATTTAGCTAGTCTATACTAATTGTTTGTATTTACATATTTCTTTAGTTACATTATATTAATTATTAATTGAGTACCTGGAGTTAAGAAAACCATCCTAGTTCAAAGCTAAACTCTTCCCGGTCCCTCAGTTGAGTTTACCTGGCACGAGAAAAATAAAATCCGAGAAATAAGAAATGGAAGGAAAAAATGGAAACAAATCTTTTGTAAATAGGAAGGGAGGAGGAGTGAGGGGAGGGAATGGGAAAAAAAAGAAGCAACAAGGTATATCATGTACAGGTACAAATTCCCTATGATGAATGTTATCGTTATGTACATCTAAAATGTACCATTAAAATAAAATTTAAAAAAATAAAAAAGAAAAATAAAATCCCACAAACAAGAATAGCATTAAATAAACCTAAAACTGTTATGAATAGATAAACTGTGGTATACTGTTCATCAATAATAAGGAATGAACTATCAATCCATGAAGATACATAGATGAATCTATTTAATAAACTCTACAAAACAAGAGGAAATATATATACAGTATATTGCTTCCTTGCAGATTCTACATTATTGAGTAGAGAAATAGAATACAGCGCCTCATATCATATTTCTATTATGATATTATTTTAGAACATCAGAAATGTTTGTAAAATATTGAATATTTTAGCACATTATGTAATTTGTTCCAAATTGACCAGAGAGTTTGCTGTGAACACATCCCGCTCTACAGACGCAAAACATAATTTGATAGATTAAAGACTCAGAGGATTCTTGCATTAATGACACTCATTTATTTCAGCTATTAATTACATTACGCTATCCATTGCTACATAACAAACTGCCAAAATCTAGCAGCTTAAAACAATAATTAAGATTTATCTAGTTATTGTTCTTTGGTCCATGCTGGTTGAAGCTATTTAACTGCTCTGATCAATTGTTTAAGACCTCTCATGGGCTTAATTAGGTTGTTGAAGACCCTCTGGAGGCTCAAAAATTACTAAAATTCTTTTGTCAAATATCTGGCATCTCAGTACTAGATGTGGAGCAAATGAATCTTTCTGTAGTCTCTCCTGCTGTGCATCTTGGCCTTTTGTCTGTGGTCCCTTTGGGTTCCAAAAGGCAGGTGGTGCCAGGCCATTTAAGATTTAAGCCCAGCTCTGAAATTGTTTCATTTCTGCCCCATCCCATTGGTCTCAAGACAAATCATGGCAGTTCTAGACACAGAGGAGAAGGGGGTATATCCAATACATGTAGCAAGAATTTTGGGTACTCATCTTTGTAAATTTGCCTTCCCATCATCAAATTTGTGCTCATTTTTAAACTTTCAGACAATAGAGCATGCCTATGGTAAGCAAATAATTTTCAATACAGATATAGTCATATTTTTCTCATATTTTCATTGAAATACATTTTATAAGGCTTGCCAAAGTTGCTTATTGAATGCAAAAATGACAGAATATATTTGCACAAATGACCTCAAGTTTAATAATCAAAAGATGTCGAAATGAACATGAGTATTACTATGATTTCATCAATATTTTAAATTCAGAATCTCCGTTTAAAAGATACCATGAGCTTGTTAATTTTTGTGAGAACACTATGTATTTATGGCAATATGGAATAATCTATTTTGTTTTTCATTAATGTTAAAAAGCCTTAGAATTGACCACCTATCTGATAAAATGAGATAAATCACTGACTTCCAGTAAAGATCACGCTGTTCTTAAAAATATCCATCATATTTGTTACATGTGACAAATAATCACTGTTTTAGTTACTTTTTTCTCACTGCTGGGGCAAAATACCAGACTCCCAAAGTTAGGGGAAGAAAGGATTATTTAGCTCAGAGTTTGTAAAGGTTTCAGTCCATAGTCAGCTGGGTCCAAGGCAGGGTGGCCTGGCAAACAGGCAGAAGACATCAAGGTAAGCCAGGAAGGCAAGCAAGGGACCTACGCAGCTGCTTCCTGTGCCTTACATTTTATCCAGGCTGCCAGGATCAGGGTGGTGCCAAACCAAAGAGTGGAATGATTTAGTAATCACATGCCCTTAATCCCAGCATCATGCGCTGTAGATCCAGCCACCTCTTACCGCATGAGACTTTGGGGGGACATCTAGACACAAACCATGACAATCACTATAGAGAAAATGTTTTTATTGTTATCTTTTTTTTTTTTTTTTTGGTTTTTCAGTTGGGTTTTTTGTTTGTTTTTTAGTTTGCTTGTTTTATTTTTGAGATGGGTTTTGCCATGTAGTTCAGGCTGAACTTGAAGTCATTATATAGCCCTCGCTGGCCTTGAACTCTCTGCAACCCTCCTGTCTCAGCCTCCTGAGTGAGGATTACAGGTGTGTGCCACCATACCTGACTATTGCTATCATTTTGAAAACAACTTTCTTTTTTATTTTATAATGCTAAAATCCACGATTAATAAATACCTGAAATAACTCATTTATATTGAAATCTGCCTTGTTTACAACAAAAATTAATCTTCTGTATATTTGAAAATATAAGAATCCAGCACCCCACATATAAAGGGAGAGATGGTAGTGAAGCCTTTGGAAAACAGAAAACAAAACAAAACAAAAATAACAAAAACAAAATCAGGTGCTGGGTTTTATTCAATAGTGAAAATCTCAGTTTTAGGGTTCATTAACAGATTGAGAGATAAGAAGTAAGGAACATAAAAGCAGAAGCCAACGACACAGGAGACCAAACAAAAGGCGTTTAGGATACGAAAGCCAAAGGGTGAACGCATCCCTGGAGTGAACGTGCATTCTCGCAAATACCATCAAATGATCAAGCTTGACGAGAACTGAAAACGAACAACCATTTCTAGTCCACAGACAGTGCGAACAAACCAAGAACTTTTCTAGAAGGGGCAGCATGAGCAAGGCGGGCGTGGCTCAGGTGGAAGCGGAGCTGCGGTCTGGATCTGCAGTGTCCTTTCGAAGTGGTTTACAGCAGAGATGACTGTATTTGGGAAGAGAAACATTTGGGAAGACGTTCATTTAGAATTTTATAATGTTCAAAGCAAGGGTGTTCAATGCTAAATTTGAGTAGGAACCCAGACAATGGACAATGTATAAAATCTACAAAAATATGCAGACAGCAGGAGAGGCCCGATGGAAAGTTGAGGCACAGCTAACTCGAAGAGTTTGTGCTGGATGAACACGAGCAGGGGCGCGAAATTAGAAAAATGGGACACAAATAGAAACTCAGTTTCAGACATATTGAATAAAATAATGAACAACAAGGAGGAGAAGAGCAGCAAAAAACAAACAAACAAACAAACAAAAAAAACCAAAACCTTGAGAACACGAACTGTGTACCGAAAATGGTAAAAACTAGATGCCAGCAATCGAAGGTCCTTATGCTTACTTGGGGCTGGTTCCTGCTTTCCAAAAGTCTTACTGGGTCCCGGCCACATTTGTTTCTTCATCGCGGATCGGAGGCGCCTTGCACGCTACAACCACAGAAAAGAGTAACCGTGACAGGGACCGCACGGCCCAAAACATGTCTAGTGTTTTCTGTCTGGACCTTTGCAGAGAAAAGTTGGTCCTCTCAAGTAATTCAGCTATGAAACGATGAACAGCTGTTAACGTTGTTGATAATGTAAGTAAAATTCTAGACATCACAAAATAGTAATATGTATGAATGATAAAAAAATTAATTTATTTATTTCTAATTGGCCTTATCGTTCAATTAAAACATGGTTATACTGGACCTTTCCAAATACAATGTGAAAACAGATTTCTGAACATAGATCCACCATTTGATACTGCAAAATGGAGTAAATTAATTTCACTTTGAAAATCTGAGTATTGTAGAGATAGAGCATATATTTATTATATTAAAATATCGGTGATACTGAAACTATTAAAATATGAGACATTTTATATTTTATCTAGCAGGGATAGAAGTTATTTGCTTCAAATGCAAACCTGGAAATCATAATTAGATTAAATTTATACGATAATAATGACCATTATGTACAGAGAATTGTCAAAATTTAGGACTATGGGATACATCTATAAGAAATGCTTTTTTTTACACATGAAATGAGAAATAAATTTAGGTATTTGTTGGAAAATCTTTATCATTTCCATAAGTTTGTAATACATAGGTCACATATTTTTATTATCTCATTTTTATGACTAAATTTAAATATGTTAATGTAAGTGAATATGGGGTTATACGATCATTTCATATTACTTGCTTATTAAAGGTCATTTATGTAAGTAACCTAATTTAGAATACAATAATTTCCATGTTCAGTTATTTTTTGCGTGTATGTATTTCTTGAATCTATTGAACAGAATATGTTTTATTTATGCTAGTACCTTAATTAAAATGATACCCCTACACTAGAAACTAAAAGTACAATTTAAACAGAAAACAGGAATGAAACCAAGACAAAAGATTAATTTTGCAGCAGGAATTTATCACAGCTAAACCTAGGGAGATAAGATATATTTAATTAGAATACTCACAATAGCGACAGAGTGAATAAAAACTTTGAAGGCTTTTGCCAAATTAACACTTAATTGTTTTAGCATTTTGCAAAAATATTTGCCCACAAAATAATCCACATAAAAAGCCATGTCCATCAAATTTAAGAGTTAACTTTCATCAGTAAGTGTGTAGGTAATGTAGACAAATAAGAGTATTTCAGAACTATATTTGTGGAGTAGAAATGATGGGCTTTTAAATTTCATGCAAGTCGTTCAGAGAAAAAGATGACAACCTTCGCTGTAGGTATAAATTGACTTGGTCCACAGTCTTTAAAATTGACACACGAAAGACACACCCTGTTAACCAGAGAGATCTCTGATGCTTTGTGCAAATTTATCCTTGAGTCATAAAAAAATTCCTCAATATATAGCAAAATTTATTCCAGGATTTATGTATTGACGGGCTTTATACTTTCTCATGCTACTTTCGACCAACAGTTATTTACTGGTCTAATATCATAATGGATATTACCTTTTACATTCTCGGAGTAGTCATACCTGTATGTTTAATTTAAACACATAATTGCTTAAAACTACAATCTATATATTTGAAGAAAAATGGAAAAGAAACTCTTATAACTTATCAAGTGACCTGCAGCATTACGTCTGCATTTTTATTTTAAATTGACATGATCATAACATAAAATAACTTCAATGATGCCACATACTTTAAACATTAATTTGTGTTTATTTTGGAGTAGTCGGCTGTACTGTAGTCAGACCCTCTTTCTACTCAGTACCATATTAGCTTTAAATGTCCCATTAAAATGAGTTATATTCCACATTCAGTTTATAAATTCCTGACACTGTGATTTATGACATAATTCCTTCTATGTGCCTCGTACACACAGGAGAGTCACAAACGTGCTTCTTACAGATGGCGACATTTCTCCCAGGTTTCTGCAAAACTGCTTTTCTTCCTGAGATTCGTCTCACTCAATGCTTACTGGCTTCACTTTATTCCAGCGTTGGAAAATTTCTTGATGAAAGCGTGTATCTCCACATTATATCTGATAATCAACTCACCATCATTTTCTTTGCAATATTGTAAATTTAAAATTCCTCAAAATTAACTCTTCCTTTACATTTTTCTCCCAGTGTGAGTTTACAGAATTCTAGGGCTGAGCTTTAAATAATAATAGATACTATCGACCTGCTGATAGGGAAAGGGCTACATGATAATTAATCTAAAATATTTCCAGATGAGCTGTGCCTATCTGTTATGGCTTCTGTCTAGATGTTCCCCTCAAAGCCTCATGTGGTCAGATGGGAGGCTTTTTCAGTGGTGCTGGATCTAGCACTGTGATGCCGGGATTAAGGGTGTGTGATTACTAAATTAGTCCACTGCAGTGTATTAGTCTCTTCCAGTTCTGTAGTCCCTGAGTGGTGGGCTGAGTTTCTGCAAACAAGGACATACTCTTGACCTTTAGAAATCAGGTGCCAGATCCTGACTTACCTTTGAGAGCATTCTTCTCTTTTCTTGAAGGACACATGTTCTTAGGTCTATTGGCTGTAAAACTCAGAGGTCAACAACCTTCATCTCATCCAATGTTCCTCTCAATCTAAGCTGCCCTTGTTTCTGTTAAGATGGTTGATGGGAGCCCAACTGTCAAATGTGCGGCTGTTTAGCAAAAGGTTGTGTGGATTTGCTATTACTCTTCAAGACACATTCTCTCTCTCTCTCTCTCTCTCTCTCTCTCTCTCTCTCTCTCTCTCTCCCTCTCTTTTATTTTTTTCAGTACGAATAAGCAGAGATTATTTGAAGATTCTGGTCTCTTTTAACTTTATAGTTCTTTCTGTAATTTATAGCTTTTTCTTCTCATTTTACTACAATTAGCAAGGAGAAACTAGTCAATCACCTACAAGTTCTACTTTCCACAGGATGAAACATTTCAGACAAGTTCTCTGTTATTTTATGGCAAGGATCACCCTTCTGCCAGTTTTCAGCAACATATTCCTCGTGTCTGTCTGCAGTATCACCAGAGGTCATTCATATTTTCAGCAGCATTCTCTTCCAGGCAATCTACTCTTTTTGTTTGTCTCAACCATGTTCCTCAAAGCTTTTCCAACTTCTACCATTACTCTGTCCCAAAGTCACGTTCATACTTTTAGATATCTGTTACACAAGCACCACACTATGTGGTGCCAAATTTGAAGTTCAAATAAAAGGAATACATTTCTGATATTTTATTCATTTATCTTATTTTTCATTAGCATGTGTTTGTAGTACATAATGTTTGCATTCCTGTGTGGAGTTGGTGCAGGCACATAACACATTTTATGCAGATATGGAAGCTAAAATCTAACATCGAGGTGTCAGCCAACCATGCTCTCTCTGAAATTTCAGGCACACCCGGCTTGCATTCTATGGATTGGATATGCCTGTGCTATAGTAAAAACTGTTTCTAAAGAAAGACACTTTGATATTTATCTATATATTTATCTACATTAACTATGTTTTATGTGTGGTCCAAGACAATGTTTTTATTAGTACATGTTTGCAGTAAAACTTAATCACAGCGTTCATTGTAGGGAGTTGGTATTTGTACACAGCACCTTCCCCTTCTCTCCTCCCACTCTTCCCTCCATCTCTTGGTCTCCTTTCTTATTGTGTCCAGGCAAGCTAGACATCTCCAATCCATGATACAGGACTGCCAAGCCTGCCAAGGGGATTATTAGTTCCTATTGGCTCTCCTAGTGTCCTCAGTATGTAGCAGCATGACTCTAAGCTTTACTTATTACTGTCTCAGTGAAAGTGTCTATTCTAAATGTTCTCTTTGCATAAGCAAAAGTCATATTGGGACTAACCCTACACCAATTTGAACTCATTGTAACTAATTATATCCTCAATGACCCATTTCTAAATAAGATTATCTTCATGGGTACTGGGAATTAGAACTTCAACATGTAATTGAGGGGGGCACTAATAACATCATAATGTTAATAGTACCTTTACTTTATAAAAGATACCATTATACACATAGTTGCTAAGCAGACATAATTCTGTTTACATGTTATTTTTCTTCTGGACATTATTTTGTTACGACATAAAAATGGTGAAATACGAATTGGCATAGAAGAAAGAAATTTAAGGCAACATCAATTCTTGAGTAAAATTACAAACAATAAATTAAGGTTGTTTGTGTGCCAAACAATTTTGATTTAGCATTATTGAATTCTTGGAAGCCGCAGGTTAGTTTCCTAAAGGGTGTGAAACTAAGAGGTTCATATTAAATTCATGTTATTGACAGTATTTCTCCAGAATTTACTTTCAATATATAATTATATGCATAAAATGAGCAATGTATTCCAAAATAAAGAAAAATGACCAAATACAGCAATCAATGTTAGTTTTCCTATTACACAAACATAAGAAAGATGTAACTTTATGTTATGGATAGTGATGGTTAAATTTATTCTTACTTGATGGATATTTAATGAGAAAAATCTCTTGTAATTCTCCCTGATCAATTTTGTTATATAACTACAAATAAATATGATTGGCTTAATAAGAATTTAGAGATGAATTGCCTTCTTTTAGTATTGTGTGATCCACTGCAAATAGCATAATCACATAATGTCTTATTCATATGAAAGGATTTGTACTTTTATAGATACAAGGGAAAAAAGACAAAAATTTTAATGGTTTCCATTTTCCATGATGTTTTAATAGAAACTATGACAAACTGTACTCAAGAAAAAGTACTTTGTATATTTACAGAACACAAAGTATTTCATTTCAACTTAATCTTAAATTGTTACTCTTGTTCCTAAGAACTGCATGTTTCAGAAAAACGCAATAAAGATTAGAGACAAAATTTTATGTATTTATTCATCTGAGAAAATTTTACTCTAATTGAAATACCTGAAAAAATTTAAAAGATAAAATTTTACCTGGAAAATTAAAGAAATATAAATTCCAGGATTATTTCCAAGTTTTCAGCTTGTAGAATTTATGAAAAATGAAATATAATTTCTAAATCCCTGAAAAATATGTAAGAGCAGAAGAAATGACTTAGAGCCTGGTATAGTGGTCCATGCTTGTAATCCCAGCACTCGGAGGGCTGAGGCAGGGAGATCACCTCAAGTTTGAGGCTAGCCTGGACTACATAGCAAGACTCTGTCTCAAAAAATAAACAAAAGAGATAAAATGTTAAGGCAACTGTTCTAGAGTAGTAGAATGTGTGAGATCCTTATAATTTTTCTCATTCTTAGATGTCCTCTGATGAGATTCTAACTTTACAATCTAGAGGAGATGGCATTTTAGGAAAACAAAACAAAACAAAACAAAAAACAAAACAATGATGAACACAATGGGAATAAAATTTTGTTTCCTTAGGAATGCATCAAATCGTATTGAAAATTGTTACTATTCTGTTATAAAAATATATTTAAATGAAACAATAACTTTGCTATTGTATTGGCTCTCATGAAGTTACTTTGCTATTTGACAAAATCTTAAAGAATTCATAAATTATTAAGAATGACATAATTTATTTGTTTTAAAAATTAACAAATAATTTCTAAAATCTACAATATAAGGTAACAATCGAGGAATATCTGTGAGTTTTCAAAAAGAAGACAAACTGAGCTTTGAACTCACCATATAGTAACAGTCTAAAATCACTGCTGTGAGAAAAGTACAGACTTTGTTTAGATAGAAAAAAATCCACCAGAACAAAACACAGACCTCAAGGCAAATATATAAAAGGGAACTTCCTGAAATTAATATGATAAATGTATATTACATACTGTTGCAAAATTGTTCTCATTAATTGGTCAGACAATGCAAGATCACATCACATATAAAAGTGAACCTAAAATTTAAGCCCTAAATATAAAGGCAATATTGTAAATCTAATGGACAAAAATGAAACAAAAACTTTTCATTAGATTGAACTTCTTAAATGTACAAGTTTTTTTGTTATACTTGACTATCATAGAATTAAAGTTATATTAAAAAATGATGTAGAATATATAATAAGCAAGTCAGAAAACATATTTCCATGCTTTACAACAATAAGGAATTGATAATTAGAGTATACCAAAGAAATCTGGCTACATTTTAGAAATTAGGGAATAATTATTATAGATAATTTAATATTCGTCTTGCCTTTGAAACTTACCAGTCTGATCACAACTTTCTAACTCAACGACATGCTAACTCAAGTATTCCTACAAAGGAATTCCAAGTTCTTATTGTGCCCAAAGTCATTATTTGTACATTTTCTTTGTGCAACAGTCTTGCAGGCTTTGTTACCAATAGTCTAGGATTCTTTTGCTCAATTCAGATATAAATAAGAAATTGATAAAGTGCAGCTCCCTTAGCGTTTGCAGCACTGAGCTCTGAATTCCACAGACTTTCAGTTCCTAGTACTATCATCTCTGCCCATTACTCTCAGCAACCAGAGCTACCAACTCCTGGAAAGTCTCCACTGCTTTCTGTCATTCCCCAGGTGCCCGCTGCCCTCAGTGTGACCAGCCCCAGCTGCCGACCACCTTTTGCACCAGAAGAAGCCTTTAGCAATACCAGTTCCTACGACAACCAGCTCAACCTGCTCTAGTAGAGATAGGAATTACAAATAGGCAAAATAAAACCATCCGGAAGAGGTTTTACCAGGTTTTATGCTATAGAATGCAGGAAGCAGTATACAGGTGGATACAATAGGGTGAAAGGAAGTCTGTTTACAAAGACAAAATAGCACCCCCCAAAAAAGGTGCAGTCACACATGCACACAGCGGTCTGCTAGTTAATCACATACTTTCTGTTAGTCATGGATAGAGGAAGGGCTCCTCACGGACCACTGTGGGAATATTTAAAGTGGCTTCAGAGGGACAGAGTCATCCAGATGTCCCTCGAGGCAGACTAATGATACGCCTGCGTGTGCCTGAAGTAGCTGCCAAAGACAAAGCAAAAATCTCCCAGAGCAGCTGTGAATCAATTGGGACAACTGTGACTGTCAACTGTTGGAGATAAAATAATAAGTAAATGAATAAATGAACAACAAAAAAATAAAAAAGAAAAAAAAACACCAGGGCAGAATCGAGACCTTCTCTTCTGTCTTAGTTTCGCCTGTCTGTTGATCAACCAGTAATGCAGAGAGATCCTTAAATTTATGTTTTTGAAGAGAGCAATTCAATCCTTTCATCCTGGTAAAAGTGCAAGTTTGCATGAAACTTTAGTCAATTATTTCTAAATCTACACCAAGAAAGCCAGGAAATGGTACAGGCATCCATATGAATTCAATTTAAATATTTGATAAGTACATGAAGTCAAAATTGATAGATTCACTTTCCTTTTCTTAAAAAGGTTATTAAAAATCTACTATTGCAATCATTTGAACATCTCCTGGCAAAGCTATTTTTAAGACAACATATAACCTCATACTTTACAGGGAAAAAAAAGATTTAATCAGTGTAGAAATCATTTTTCTTCTCAGCAATTAATTTGAAAATGAATATTGCATTGTCAATATTATTTCTGTTTTGCAATTTGTCCCTTCTAAAACAAAGAAAAAGCTATTTTGCAAATATTTCAGTGTCTCGCCAGCTTTTTCACAATTTCATAAACTTTCAAAAACGATGTTCAAAGTTTCCTTTTCTTTAAAGAGCTCTTATTTTCATACATCACTCAGAATTTTCACATCCCACTTGGTCTTCCCTGAGGGTTTTTGCAATAAGATGTGGATAAAATTTCTGCATTTTCTTATCCTCAGTTATTTTTCAACTATAGAAATTTTCTTTCAGTTCTCCCTTCCAATAAAATTATGTTTTCCAGGGCCACCAACACTTTGCATTTTGATATTTATTATCTACTTCTACGTACTTCTTTTTCAATTTTTCAACTTGCTTTGCTCTCAGTGAACAAATTCTCTTTTGCAAAAGCTTTGACACTATCCATTTCTGAATTCCTTCCTATCACACAAAATTTGTCTTTCATTTTTCCTTTGCTCTAAATTTCATGCAATTAAATATAATTGATCCACAGAAAACTCTTAAATTTTCTTTCCAATCACATTTCAATTAATGTATTTGGTCTTTATTGTATATTTGTCTTTATGAGTTAATAGCCATGTTTCTCCTGCAAACCTTTAAGATATATACTTCCTTCACAGTGTCACCACACTCTAATTGTACACTATTTTTATCAAAATTCTCAGAAATTTCCATGTAAAAATTTATTATTTTATTCAGCTGTTTTCGTATTTATTGTTTTATAATTTTCTCTACTTCATTCCCTTGTTTCTTTCTGAATTTTGATAAAAATATAGTAGTATTTCCCCAAAATTATCTATATCATTCACACCTGTCTAATACTGAGCGTCTATTTTTCTTGCTGTTTTGTAATGTCATCTAGGGACATCCCTAGCTTTATTATTTTGTTCTTGAGTGACAGCATTAAGCTAATCAAAGTAACTTATTTTTATAGAGTTAATTTTAAATATACATAATACACACACAAATACATATATATCATTATCCTCGTGTTTTACTATCCAACTTTCTCCTATGGAAATCTATCCTGAATATTCTAGCAGTATTCATTATGATGTACTCCTTCTAATTTTTGTGTACTAATTTAATTTCAATTCCTGAGGTAGTAACTTTCTTTTTTGAGTTTACTGGTCCTCCCACAATGTGAAACAATATTTGGTGATTCTTAGTTTTCCATTTTGTATGTTTAATGCCCAAATTAACTCTTGGTAAATATTAGTTCTTATTATAGCAGATTTTTTTCTTCTTTTTTTCTTTTCTCACTTTTATGCAGGGAATTAATTAAGCATGTTGCTATAGTGTAATAAAGATAAAGTCATTCTTTTACTTTCATCATTCTTACAGTCTATCCTGTTGCCTACTTGCTCACCTTTCCCTTCATGTCCCCAAAGGAAAATGCTAACATTTAGCTCACATATTGGCTCACAGTGGTTTTCCATATAAATGTCGAAAGTAATATCCAACCTTTCCAACCACCTCAAATCTACTTTCCCATTATGTCTTTTAGACTCAATCACAGTCATCCCTGATTCTTATATGACTCAAATACATTAGTTTTGGATCTGGAGACCTGGAAATTTGCCTTTTTTTTTTTTTTTTTTAAAGAAAGCATCCTCATCTGCACATATTTTGTGTTGTAGTTACCACAAATCTTGTTGATTCTTCAACTGAAATGCATGTGTTCCCTAATTTGAAGAAATTTGTAAATTTGTTCTTGCCCTTTATTGTACTTAAACAGCTGTATTATACAGGGTTTGGTATTTTTGGAGGATGAAGTAAGGAAGAAGTTGATAAAAGAACAAATATATGCTTGTATGTCTCTTGCATTGCATATACTTTCAACAGTTAATGGCAAGGAAGGATGTAGAGTGCGAGTTGAGGCCATCATCTTAACCAAAAATTAAGGCATTTTTAAACTGATACCATTAATAAACATTACATGATTATATTGTTACAGTTTAGATCTAAAATGTGACCACAAAACCTCATGTGTTCAGATGTGGGGCTTTCAGACTGCCATCAGGTCATTGGGATTTTACATTTATCGGTGGTATAAATAAATCATGAGCTGAAGGCTGAATGTGCTCTTAGAAGGCGGGGCCTGGCTGGGTCTCTGGGGGCAGGACCAGGAAGGTATGTTCTTGTCCAGGCTCCACACTTCTCTCCCAGCTTCAATGCATACCTGCATGGCTTGTTCACTGACTACAAATGAAATCTCAATTTCTCAATCTCTTTCTCTCTCTCTCTCTCTATCTATCTCTCTCTCTCTCTTCGTTACCTCCCCTTCTCCAGATTGCTTGAGTGACCAGGACCAGAATAACATTTCTATCAGTGAGATTGAAAGGCTTTTTCCAGTCTCTAGGTCTCTAGATTGCTCTTAGTTTTGCGGAATTCGTATGACCTGAATACAGAGGTCACTCCTTTACAATTTATTAGAACATTTTTAGAAAACTCTTACTTGTAAATTCTTTTTTAGGTCCTCTGAGAGATAAATCTTTCTAAAAGCATTTTCATCAATTGTATAACCCAGGACTATCTTTCTCAAGGGCCTGAGAGCCATCCTTTTGAAATGTAATTAAGGAATTCAGCACTCCAGTCCCTCAGTCTTTGCCAGAGGGTAGAAGCCCAACTGGTAGGCACCTTCCTCGAGTTTTAAAACTGCTTTCTATTGTGAAGAGAGAGGAAATTTACTTTCCCAAGGCAAGTCCAATCAGCACAAAGGGCTTCAGCTTCCACGCCCTGTCTCACCTTTTGTTTCAGGGAAGTTGTGTTCACAGTGCTTCTTCCTTATCTTGTTACTTTAACTAGTGCGATTTTTGTTTTGACGCCAGTTGAAATCAAAAATACTCCGACAGAAAAATGCTTCATAAGAGTAAACTAATACAAAATACTCATCAGAAATCTATTTCTTCCTTTAAACATTCACTACTGCATAGGAAGATTCATTTGATTATTTTCAGATCAGCGTGACTTCTAGTATAATTTCTTATTACTATGTGTTTTCATGAACGGAAGGTATATTATGTTTCCATAATACATAAATTTCTTGTTATAGTTATTTCAGAGTTACTGTATTTTGCTTTTTCATTAATGTAACAATAATGTCTGGTCCTATATGAGGTGGAAAGCTGAAAGCTAAATTCAAATTTCTAGTTTATATCTTTATTTGTATGATTAAAATGTAATTATCAGGCATTATATATGCTCAAGGTTTTGTTTTTTAGATTTTGTATTGTGAGATTTTTAAATTTTTCAAACTATCTAGTTCTGAGTTAGCTTTTATAATTTGTGTCTTCTTAGTTTTCCTAATTCATCTATTTTCATACATAGTTAAACAAATGAATAGTCTGTACAACTCTTTTATGATCCTTCCAATAAGCCTCTTCAATGTAATATTTCTGATAATGATCCTCTCTCTCCCTATTCCCCCCACCCCCTTCTCCCCAACTCCCTCTCTTTTCTACTTGGCTGATCTAGCTCAGATTTTATAATGTTCTTTTGAAAAGAAAGCAGCTCCGGATTCATTTATGTTTATCTATTTGCTTTTCATTTTTTATTTCATTAAAATTTGCTTGTAACATTATTTCATTTCTTCTGCTTTCTCCCTGTATTTTGAACTTCTATTATTAGTTATAAAGAAATTCATTTAGACCTCACCATGCTTAAATATAGTAATGTTGTGAGTGCTTTAAAAACTTTCAGAAAATTAAATAGCAAGACTCTGTCCATGCAATTTTATGAATCCAGCATACGCTGATTAAAAAACCATGAAATTGCACACCATTATCCATTATAAATTTGATTCTACAATCCTTTATAAAATCTTAGTAAAGAAAGTTCATAAATCTTTTGCAAATGGGAAGGGGACCAAGAAATGGATGGAGGGAATGAAGAAGTAAAAAGAATAAAGATGTGTTATGTATGTCAATATACTGTACCGGAGTAAGGAGACCACAACCTCAGGACAGCAGCAATGAGCTACGTTAGGAATAAAGCTGGAGGGGAAACTTCTCCGAGGCAGGAAGGAGAGTGGTGAAGCTCTCAGAATAAAGGCGCTTAGGGTTTATATAGGAGTTATGGCGGGAAAGAGGCGAGGGGATTGGCTGAAGTTCTCAGGTTAGGGTACTTCTGGCTTATCCTGAGGCTGTGAGCTCAGGTGGGTGTCTGGACTGGAGGAGCTAGACGTTCCTTTCCTGGTTGTAGTCATCCTGTGTGATTTAGGGATCTTTGTTCTCTCACAGCTGTGGCCTCGGGAAGGTCTTGGGGGCTGAGAGTTGGTTGCTTCCCACAGAACTTTAACTTTACAGCCCTTAGTGTTTCTGCCCAGGGCTGGTTAAAGATGTCTAGTGATCAGAATACATAACAAAGTGCAGGTACCATTTTCCCATGACGAATGTAATCATTCTGTACTGTAAATGGGTACTGATAATTTTTTTTTAATTAAAAAAGTCCAGCAATATATACATGAAAATCATAAATTGGCTGCATCCCAGAAATGTAAGCCTCAAACAACATTTGAAAGATAATACATTCAATTAATATTAATCAAATAGATAATTTTTTCAAAACATAATTACCACAAATAATTAGAGGAAAAGAAATTGAAAAATTCATGTTGATACATAAAAAGAATAATAAGTAAATACAATAGCAGGAATCTGTCTTAACTGATAAAAGGCATCCACTAAAACTTACCTTTGTTACGTCCAGAGGTGGCCTGTGAGCTGCTGCCCTGCTAGAAAATGCAGCTCCCAGCGATCGTAAACCCCGCTACAGTAAAGAATTAATGAAATTGAGTTTAAACTAAGAGGAGACAATTTATTTAAAGATGGCAAAAAGGTGGAAAAAGAGAGATAGATGATAGATAGCTACTCAAGGAGTAGAGAACATTCGAAAGGGAAATACTCATGAACCCTTCTCTGTAGTCCCTATTTTTTTTTTTTTTTTTTGGTAGTCCCTTTTATTGGGTTTTTCCTTGTGTTGGGCCCTGGAATCTGATTGGCTTCTGGGCTTGTCTGTCACCTTTGCCTCGGATTTCTCTTAGCTCTGAGATCTTTCTTTGTCCTTTGGTAGAGAGTGAGATTATTGGTGGATGCCTTAGGACCAGGTTATGTAGATGTAAGGATCAAAGAAAGGGGGAGTTTGCGATTTTTCTGTTAATCACTCTACCTGGGTCCTTTCCAGAACTACTTCTTTTGCCTTTGTCACTTTAATTCTTGGAATCTAGATGCCTTTATGTTTCTAACTATTGGATTATAGCTGTCTTTGCCTTTCAGAGTCTGGCTGTAGAGGTCAAAGTTGTCCATTAATTTTTAATAACGTCCAATGAGGCCCTTACCCTTCCTTCTCCCTGTCTACGGGCCGGTGTCTGTACACCTTTAACCTTACACAATACTCACTGTGAGACTAGATGCTTCTACCTGCCTTCATTCTGAGAACAAGAATAAAGCATGTCCTTGCCAGGAATATGAGGAGAGTAAGAAAGAAATGTCATAACAATTAGAAAGAAAAATAAATAAATGAATGACTGTTTATAGAGTGGAAGAATGAATACAGTCACAATGGCATTGTTTTACCTGGACTGATCTACTGACTCGGTGCCATCCTGAGCAAAGCAGCAGCAATTGGGTTTTTCTGTTTCGTTTTGTTGTCGTTTTAAGAATTGACATGCTGATCTGAAAATCTCTCTGGAAAGCAAATGATCTAGTAGTTAAGCAATTTTGAAAAACAAAAAAACATTTAATAGATTTTGCTATGTAATTCCAAAATGTACTCTGAATCTACACTGTGACAAGAGTACAAACATACTGAAAGATGTATGGATCAGACTAGAGATAAAGCAAATTTTGGCAAGCAAACTTTGTATCAACGCTAAAGTACTTTAAAATTGAAAGGATAATCTTTTTAACAACTTGTTTGGAACAGTTTGACGTCCATTTTCAAATAAAAAATCCAGCATTTAGATTATAATTCATACACAAGTTTTACCAACTTGATAAAAAGTTTTTAGCCATTCTTTTCTACTATGGATTTGCAAAACTTGCACATAATTGTAGACATCAACTCTCATCCATATTTTAAATATTTTCTACAATCTAGATAGACTCATAGAATTAAATGCTTGCATAATATGGTTACCTATATATCTTTATAGAGCATCAGATATTTTTGCTTTAATGATTTAAAACACTCACTCCCAAATATATTGTTATTTAGGGATATTCTTAGATATTTTTTGAAAAATGTTCCTATTTTTCACTTTTGGTATTTAAGATTCTAATCTATCTGAATCACATGTACTGTTATATAAGTTTCTAAATTTATTTCTTTCCAAATTGGTATTCAGGATGCCCAAGAATGGAAACAATTGCATATTTTCCATTGAAGTAACATGATTTTTACACATCATGTTCTCATGTATATGGAGATCAATTTCTATGATTAACATACTTTCCTATTTATTACTGCTGAATGCTTTTGAACTATTTAATTTTCATTTGCTTAGTATATGAAACTCAGATCCAGTTTTAAAATGCCTTAAACAGAGAAAACTTTTCATTCTGATCACTGAGAATTTTGTTTCCGCCCCCAGTATTTTATGTAAAATTACAATTAGCTTACTCTGTATTTAGCTACTTATTTGAATAAAAGAGTAGGACCCATTTTTGTAAAATTT